>JAECUM010015507.1:0-79665 GCA_016617855.1 Megalonaias nervosa
AAGTTTTTGGATTGTCATTAAATAGCATTTTGTAACTGTTAATGCATTAAGAGGGTCTGAGTCAAGGGATACCTTTGGAAGCCCCATCTGGATCAAGGTACAGTCGAATGTTTCTGTAAAGAAAACCAATTGAACTGGACAAAACTGGCCCTTATGTTGTGATGACTATTATATACATGAAAATATACACAAGTTATTTTTAAGCAAGATATACTGTACCTAACATTTATATAGAGGTGACTGTAGAAATACTCACCAGAACTTTTGCTGTGATCAGCATCTTTTGGTGGAGAGTGAAGAGTTGGATGCCCCGGGGAGGTGGCTGTACCATGGCATGAAGCTGGGAATGGGCCTGGTACTGAGGGGGAGTTAGGCCAGTTCCGATTGCCTGGAGATGGCATGGCTAAATTTCCTCCTGTATAGGGAGAGCTACTCTCAGCAATACCTTCAAGACAAAAAGTGTAAATATCAATAAGATCTTTTTTAATCCAACAATGACAGTATGAATGAGAAGATTGATCACTACTTTGCCATGTCCTTTGATTCTAGCAAGCACAGAAAGCAGATTACTGTAGGGAAACCCGTTGATACAGTATGTGCAATGGAAAACAAAACATGTTCTTATTAGACATATGCTTTATACTGAGGTTGTATTAATGGGAAATCAAAGAGTGCATTCATTGTTCTTTATAAGTGGCTGTCCACTGAATTTGAATTCAAAGACAGCAATTTTTTAATTTCCAATTGTGCATTTTTATGAGAATAGCGTAACTAGCTCATTCGTTCTGAAACTAACTATTATAGTCTTCATGATGTGTGACTCCCACAACTGATCCCAGTGACCCATAAATATCCGTATGGGTCATACCAATATTAAACAACCTGGTGACAAACTAGATTTAGGCAGCATTACTTTACCCTGTTGTAATTTAGGTAGCATTACTTTACCCTGTGGACTGATGAAGGCTGCTGGAGACTGCATGTGGATTCCTAGGGAGTTGGGAGATGGAGCTGGAACAAAGGACCCTGGAGATGGTACATGAAGCTGGGGGTTCCCTGGGGATCCAACTCCCAGAATATTTCCAGGTGATGGTGTTCCCATGAATGGGGAGGGAGACTGCTGAACCTACAAATAAAACAAGCAGTTAAATTGAACTATAACACATACTATACATCAAAAGCACGCTTACTAGTTTCAAATTTCCTAGGTTCCAGCAATATCCTAATTATAAATTGGGCTATAAAACTTATCATCATTTTAACTGACAAAACAACTAAGATAAATCAACAGTACTGGCAAAATTTAGTATACAGATTAATCTTCACATTGGAGTCAAAATGCAACATAATAATAAAGATTTCTTGACTGATCTGAACTCTGATGGACAGCTTACTAGGGGATCTATCAAATATACTCACTTGCAAGTGAAGTCTAATTGCAAACAATAGACATTGATCTGCCACCGCATAATGCATCGGCAGATAAGGTGTATGCTGTCTGTTATACTGATTACTCCTAACAAAATACACAGACCCAGATCTGTCAGCACAAGTGATGGCAGATCTTGGTCTGTGCAGTTGGCAGTTATACAGACTCACAAGCAAGTACAGACAGTAGATTCATTTCAAACTTACTCCTGCAGAAGTCATCCTTGAGGCTCCAGGTGAAGCAGGAGTATGAGGATTGGATGGGGGTGTCATAGGTCCATGGAACCTTGGCCCTCCCTGGTCCTGTCTTACACGTGATTGAGGAGAACCTCCTGAATGAGGCTGAGTAATACTGAACACATCCATGGTATCCATGCCAACTGGGGAGGGAGGGTTGTCATCCTCTGTGTTAGATCTTCGGCGTGGGTGTGGACCTGTGCCTGCATCATCAACATACATGTTCAGGAATGCCTGAAATAGAAACATTAGCTTGATCAGGCAATTTCCACTTGATTTATTTCAATATGAAACACAAGGTGCATATAATGTAGCATTCTTTGAACTGTAAATGTGTGGCATTTGGAAGATCTGTCTATTTTTAAGTACATAGTACACAAAGCAGTCATATTCTTGAAATAAAAATAACCTGCATATGCAGAATAGTGAATCCAATACAAACTTTACAAATTATAAATCAGGCGAGCTTACCTTGAACATGAGTATTGGTGTAAATCCCTCTGTGACTTTTCTGGAATCAAACAAGCTGTAGGCCCCATCTCTGACAGCCACAACTCCCCCACTTCGGAAATGGACATCAATACAATTACTGTCTTAGTTAGGGAATATATCAAAGACTTAATGGCACAAAAAAAGCCAAATGCCATTAATGTGAGAAAAAAAACTTAACCAGAAATAAGCTTGACTGAGATATTTATCATGCAACACTATAATACCACGAGTTAGACTTTTGCAGCCAGTTACTTAAAACAAACACTACTCTAACATCAAAGTAAAACTCAGGCACTAAATCCAAGGTGCAAAAGTTCTGATACTGAATCAAGGCAGTAAAAACTCTGACACTGAATAAAAGGGGTAAAATCTTTGACAAGGGATCAGGAGTAAATACACAAAACTACATATGTGTTTTGTTCTGAGTTGGCAGAAAGAATGAGTTTGATGTGGCATATGCACATATATGTACACTTCCTACACCATAAAAGGGCACAACTCTGAAAAGCAGACCATGATGACAGAATGAAATGTGCATTTTGATCTCATGTAAATAATATGTTAGGTTTCTGGGCAATTCATCACAAAATGTGGGTCTAGTTGCACACACAAAAATTATCATATACAACATTCACATTAAAAACCAAAAAAGGGGTTTAACTCTGAAGACAGTATGATACGTACAAGTTGACCCCGTTTAAATAGTGCCAAGTTGCAACACAGGTCACAGAAAGATGCAGGACAAGATGCATACACAACAATTTACATGATTTATGCACAGTACATTTGTTTAGAGGGCATGACAGACAAGCCTAAAAGTAAGTGCCTTATTATGTACATATCAGAAGCATAAAGATATCCTCTGTGTGTTTAGTAAATGCAGTTTTAAAGTATTGTCAAAACAGAACAGTAACCATACCAAAAGACCTGGATTCCTACATGTCCACAGTAAAACGTCAAAAATTCAAACATGCATGACTTAATACTTGAATTAGAAAGTCCTAATATAGCTTTCATTTGCTTGCAATCAACACAATAAATATTAAACTTAAACAAATTTTGAAACTTGCAAAACAGTGAGCTTTCAAAGTTCTAATGTATATGAAAATATCACCTAACAAAGAATGGCCCTATCTGTGTAAATGAGATGGGTGGGGAAGGGGTTCTATCTTTTATGTTCAACCATTTTTCTGTTCAAAGGATACACACTTCTAAAGGAGATTCTCACATGAGTGACAGTCTGTGGAATGATGCAAAATCCCTGTGTAGACTGCTTTGGATGCTGTAAACAGAATGCATGACAAAAACTCATTTACGATTAATAAATTTCTGTACCACTTCAAGGTTATTTTACACATATTTAAATGCAGGTAGACAAATGTATTTGATCAAGAAAATCATTACTGACGATTAATTTTTCTTGCCTCTCAACAAATATGATGATCATTTCTTTAAATATTATATACACTTTCCTGGGTACCCTTTATAAAAGAAACAGTCAAAAGAGGACAAAATTTTCAAAACTCTTGACTGTCAAACTCCAGTCAATAAAGACTAATATTTTCATGCCAAAGAAAGACCTGGCAATATAGAACAAAGTTTTCATGTCTCTTGACTGTCAGGTAAAGACCAGACAATAGAGAACAAAATTTTCATGTCTCCTGACTGTCAGGAAAAGACCAGACAATAGAGAACAAAGTTTTCATGTCTCTTGACTGTCCAATAAAGATCAGGCAATAGAGAACCAAGTTTTCATGTCTCATGTTTATCATTATGTCGGATCTGATACACATGTTTGATCAACATGCAGTATACTCTTGATCAATTTTAGAAAGTATCTATCATAACTGAGATGTCACAAAGGTTTACACCCAGCCTTTTTCCTTATTAAAAAAAGACCTTGATACATTATTGTAGATGCTCTTGGAAAATTATGTCCAACAAATCAGAATTTGAAGCAAATGCATGATTGAGATGATTTCTATCCAAAATAACATTTCAATAAGCTCAAAGTCTCAAAGAAAGTCCTAACAGCTTTCCATTTATATGTTCTTTTCACGAAATCAACATATTTATTTCAGAAATAGTTCTACTTTATTTTCTTGAATATGAACAAATATAACCTAATTCTCTTCCATTTTCTCTTACATGAATGCATTGCAGTAAAATCTAACATCATTTTCAGTAGAAAAGCCAAAAAAGTTGCTTTGTTTGTTATCACAGTTTGAAAGAGACAGCATTGCTACTTACAGTGCTGGCCCCTTGTATGATGGATGTGCTCAGTTTCTGTATTGATGTGAGAGGAGACCATGTGTCGTGAAGCACCTGTACAAATACAAGGATACCACAATTAGGAATAACTTAAAATTTAGTAAAGAACATGATGCAAGATGGGCCAATTTTGGCTCCAAATTAGCAATAATTAATGTGTCTGTAAGAGTGTTTGTTATAAACCTTTTTCAGATTCAAACAGAGAAGCAAGACTGACATGCTAGGGAGAATAAGTGAAAACGTATTATCAGGACAATCTGTCCTGCACTAACTTGACTTTGACATGATATGTGGTACTAGACAAAAGATTTTGACACAAAATGTGGTACTAGTCATAAAAGACTGACATATGTGGTACTAGACATAAAAGACTGACATAATATGTGGTACTAGATGAAAGATTTTGACATATGTGGCATGAGACATAACAGACTTTGACATGATATGTGGTACTCGACATAAAAGACTTTGACATATGTGGCACGAGACATAAAAGACTGACATGATATGTGGTACTAGACATAAAAGATTGACATGATATGTGGTTACCAGACATAAAAGACTGGCATATGTGGTACCAGACATAAAAGACTGACATGATATATGGTACTAAACATAAAAGGCTTTGACATGTGATACTAGACATAAAAGGCTTTGACATGGTATGGGGTACTAGACACAAAGACTGACATGATGTGTGGAACTAGACAAAAAGGAATTTTACACTATATCATTTTGACTTATTATTAATTAGTGACTGTGCATTTTTTAACATGAAAATTTAATTACTGACTTGACATTCTTGATCTTAGCTAAAAGGCAGAGAACATTTTCTCCCACACTAACCAAACTGAAAATGTCCCAATATCTGAGAGTTTTGTTTCACCCAATACACATCCTGAGTGAACTCCTGAATCATTAAGCAGCCAGTTCACTATGAGCATTTTGTCTTCAAGTGGCCAGTTGGTCTTAAAATGTTCTACATATCTCAAACTTTTTGGACCCACCTGGACAAGTTCAGAGAGAGATCTGGTGTCATTTATTTTTTGCTGTAACAATGTTGCCATGGGAATGTGTGGATTGATGGTAGTGGAATGACCTTCTGTGCCAAACTGAAGCTGAAACTGTTTTACATCTGCTTTCCACTGCAAATGTACCTACAATAAAATGGAAACATTTATCATAAGTTATTACCTTAATACTGTCAATTCATTTATTTTTATATGTATACATTTTCACAGTTCTGCAAAAAAAATGGATTTTTTAAAACTCAGATCTGGGGCTTGGGGGAAAAAATTGTTGTTTCTGCATGTGGATCATTATTCACTGCATCTTAAATTAGTGATTTGTAGTAACCACAAAACCTACTGAACTACTGAATACAACACATTGCAATATTTTTAATTTTTCAACATTTAGTAAAAGTAGAATGATAACTAAACATAATGTTGACAATTATCAACACAGCACACATTACTTATATAGTTTGATGAATACAATGACATCAACATGTTTTGTTTATTCATAGTGGATGGTTTCATATTTTTGGGGATAGGTTTACAAAGAGAACTTCAATTTACAAATTTAAAGATACTGAGTTTGCATGGATTAAGCACTAAAAATTTATTTCCCAGCGTATCTGTAGCTGTTGCAGTTATGATTAAACTGAATCAATGAATTTTCTATATTTGTGATTGTCAACATTTTCAGGTGCCATATCATTTTAGTCAAAACAATATATTTTACATATGAAAATTAAGTGCTTGGGCTGCTGTCTGCATAATTTTTGTTTTGAAGTCACTGACATCTGTCAGTGTAAGTTTTTTTCAAGGTTTTATAAATGATGTAGGGGAATGCAATTTTGGACAAACACGGGACATGCAAAGATGAATGCTTTAACAATAAATCAAACTTTTATCAGTTTGAAAAGAAAACTTAGAGAGAAAATGAGGAATTATGAAAGGAATACTAGTTAATAATGGGTAATGACTTAAGTTGACTAGGAACCAGGTCCCAGTTGAGAAAAACTTGTAAGTGCAGCCCTTTTCTGGTGCACTTGATAACTGAATGTAATTATTTTTCAAGATTTTTATGACTATAGCATTAGCCAAGGTATCAAGTTAAAAATTGATGAGAAAAATGAGCACCATGCAACAATGTGTGTTGTGTAAGCATTTCTACAAGAACTCTGAATGAAGATATAACGAGAGAGAGAGAGAGAGAGAGAGAGATCTTGATCTTATTTTACTACAGCCTCAGGGACTTTAGAATAAACTGACTGGAAATGAAACAGACCAAACATATGGAATTTGCCATGTCAGAGAAAATATTTTGTGAAATTTATGTTCTTTAGATAAGTACCTGATGGATCAGTTATATGTCTGAATATTTAGAAAAGCACCTGATGGGTCAGTTATATGTCCGGATATTTAGATAAGCAACTGATAGGTCAGTTATATGTCTGAATATTTGATAAGCTGACCAGACATCACACATGTTCAGCTCAACCAGGTAGTCTGAATTCCTGTCTTTAAGTTGTATCAATGAAATCTTGTCAGTTTTATGCCCAGTACATTTATTATCCCACCTGTACATGCTTCTGTCCATCCTTCAGTCAGTGATATAGTGAGCTCCTCCTACACCACTGATAATATGTATCAACAGTGCAAAAAGAGATACACTGCATCACCAGCTAAAAGTATGTATCAACAGCGTAAGATGAGGTATGCAGCATCACTAACTGAAAGTATGTATCATCAGTGTATGATGAGATACACTGCATCACTAACTGATAGTATGCTTCAACAATGTAAAGATATTTAATGCTCTGTAACACAAATGGGGCAGTCTGCAGTGCAGTACCATGGTATAAACGTGAATGGGGTGGTCTGCAGATGAATACAATGGTATGAACAATAAAGGGTGGTCTGCAGATGAGTACCATGGTATGAACGTGAATGTGGTGCAGATGAGTACCATGGCATGAATAGGGGTGGTCTACAGATGAGTATCATGGTATGAACATGAGTGGGTGGTCTGCAGATGAATACCATGGTATGAACACAAGTGGGGTGGTCTTCAGATGAGTATCATGGGATGAACAGGAATAGGGTACAGATGAGTACCATGGTATGAACATTCTGATACAATGCTGCATCTACATGTCCCTGCAAGTGGGTGAAGTGACCAATGACCTGTCAAAAAGGGGCAATATAAAGAAAAGGGAAGCTTGGTTCACCACTACCTAATTGTCAATTCCATGCTAATTATTTTATCTCATTAGCATGTTCAGCCACTGATAATATACATTAATATCAGTGAGGCATTCCATACTTGTTCCCCAGGTAAAATTGAGGTACATTACTATCATTTAATAGCCTCATTTATGCAACTTTCTCAAGTTCTGTATCTTACCTACCTGGATCGAATTTGAAGACTACACTTCCGATGTGTCATGCAGTGAAATATTTTATATTCAATTCTGAAAGGTAGTTGTTGTTCATTCCAGTCCAGAGTAAACATTAACCACCAATCAGAACTGAATATAGCTAATTCGCTGTATGACACACTGGAAGTATTGGCATATCCAAACTGGATTCAAGTGGATAAAAAGCAACAGATAAACTCTGCACAAAAGTGGTTACGAAATGATCTGTAAAGTACTTAAATTGTACATTGGGAACAAGTTTGAATTTTCTCTTTTTACTCTGATATATGTAATCAGTGAATGACCATGCCAGTCAGATAAACAAATTTAGCAGAAATGGTTGAGGGAGGGGAGGTAGATTTCAAACAGTATAAGTTTGTCACCTTGTGTTAATTTATAGAAGGGGAGTGAATGTTATTACTGGTTTTCCATTTTCACTAACTGAAACAAGTGCCTATGGCTGCAGCAATTGTTTTGCATCTGTATGAAGCAAAAAGTGATGAAGATGGTTGTTAGTAATCTCCAGACTTGTTCCAGATTACTTAAACAAGGAAACTTACTATTTCTTCTATTTTGAAAATAAAGACCATAATGTCTTCCAAATTTAAGTCAAGATATTAAATTGGCAACAAGATTTTTAGAAATATTCATGCAATGCAAAACAAAGGGCATGGTGAACAAGATAAGAACTGTATCAAATCGAATGGGCAAGCCTGAAATGGCCTAAAAGGTTGAATTAAAATCACTAACAACTAACAAGTAGCCTGTTTGGGACTATTTTGTTATCTTGTCAAGGATGAGAATGGTATATGAACAGATGTTAAGTCCATATCTGTCTGCAATCTGCATACTGGAATACAACCATTATGTCAACACATAAAAAACAGCACTACTCTAACACTGACAGACATTCTAAAGATGAAAAGACCATCAAGATGACAAGTGTATCAATAACATATTGTATCACAGGCTGCGTAGTGCTAATTGCATCAGTAAGTGGCATAGCTGTATCATTTCACCCCTAGTAAAGTGTACATATACTTTATACTGTGAGCTACAATGTATTTTTGTAGCAGTGTACTATTAACACAATACTTTGAGAAAATGTTTAACTAATTTAAATTACATACATTCAGTAAATATTCCTTAGCAGCTTTTAGAGAAGGGATAACTTGATACCTTAAAAAGTGACATTCAAAGGTATTTAGGTCAAATAAAAAATTGACAAGTTCTCACTTCTATTTACCTACTGTAAAAATGAACATCTAAGCAAAGAAAATCACACAGTAACTGGAGAGTAGTTCCAACTTGTGTAGGAAAAAGGTGTGATTTCATTGGCATTTAAGTTGGCAATAATATGTGGAAGGCTGGTGAACATAAGGTTCTCATTTCCCATGTACACCAGATACTGGTGAATCAAATATACACAGTGAGACAATCTTACTGATGCCATGAAGAAAAGGTATACAAACTGCATGTCCTACTATGATGTAAAAATAAAGATCATGCAGATCTGCTGTAATAACAATAAATGTACATAATATCCTTTTCTGCTAACAACATTCCTGATAAACACCCCCTGAGACTTTTCTGAATACTTGGTGCAAGTAAGTATTGATAAGTTTTAAATTGTCACTCACTAGGTGTGAATTTCTGAAGGATTAACAAATAACAAAAGCAAGGTAATGTTTTCGGCTTGAAAATTTCCAAAATGAAAAGATATTATCTATTGATTATAAAAATTAATGATGCATTAGGAATTATTTTTTGTGCCAACCATATATTTTATATCACTGACGGGTCAATAAGATAAAAAGTTTTGCTCCAGACTGTCATAAACATAGATTAATTATACACAATGCACTCTAGATGCAAAACTGTTGATATGGCTTGGTGGGTGGTTGGGTAGGGAGAGCTAGGAGGTGGAGATATGGAAATTCTCAACAATTTCCTAAATATGGTAGGTGAAAATCATAAATCTGGCCTGTCACTGTCAAGTCAGGGACATATGTAACATATTTTAGTATTATACTCTTGGGTCTTGCCCCAGGGGTGGGGGAATGCTGCCCCTGGGTTATTACTTGGAAACTGCTAACATCCCAACCCTAAAAGTATATATAGGTCTAAAGAACGTAAGAACACACCAGACACATGTCCAATAAGACCCTGGATCATGTCCCTTGCCTTCCCCCTCCAGTCATAAAATGAAAATTGTTAAACTCCCCACCCTATAAAAATATATACATTTTAATAAGCATGAGGAGATTCATTTACATGCCCATCCAACAAAGGCCCTGAGGTCCAGGTCTTGCTGCTGGATCATGATTGGAAAACTGTTAAGATCCACCCTATAACCATAAAAGTCTAATGAGCATAATCCAACACAGATCCTGGGACATGCCTCATGTGTAAAGCACTTGCTCCAGGTCATGAGTTTATTACACTGTTTATATCCCCACTATAACAATATAGTTTTAATGGGGATAAGTAGAGAAATTCACAACAGCATCCAACACACTTATCTCCAGGTCATAACATGGTTTAGTATTAAGATCCCAACCCTATAACCATATACACACTTACAGGACAAAATACACACATATTGTGTTGCAATATTGGCTCTTGGATCAGGCAATGCCACTAGTGGCATAGCATGGAAGTATGAGGATTTGCAATGGCATGCCAATGACCTAATTCCAGCCTGAAATTTTAGCCAAGAGAAAGTTCAAACTTACAAAACTGGTTCTGTTAGGTCCATACAGCAAAGAAAGTTTCTTGTAATTGTAGCTCTTCACTTCTACCATGCTGATTATCTCTGTCTTTGCTGCCATAGAAAATGCAAGTATTTGATTTAAGATTAGCAAATATACAGCTTAAAGAATATGAAATTATTCTAAATCATGAAAATGTGAGACAGAAAATAACTGAAGAATCACAAGGAATATATTTTAAAATTAATTTCTACTGACATCTGTTTTCCTGAACTCCTACAGAAGAGTTACTGTGAATTCATGATTTTTTGTGAGATACTAATTGCCATGGATTTCTTGATTGCTACAAGCATAAAGACCCAATACACAATCATCCTTCCACAGAAACATTAGGAGTCATTTTCCACTTAAAAAATTTAACTATTGTGGAAAGAAGGCTTTTCAATAACCAACAAACATTGGTAGCCATGAAAACTGCATAGTGTTTCCTTGAAAAATACCACTTAAAACTACCAACCACAAATTATTTTCCATATTTATCTGCAACAAAATTCTGTATAAATGGCACATTTATCATGCAGCAACCTTGATTATCCAAGCACTTCTGTCCTCATCCCTTCAGTTTGAATTCATAGTAAATCTCAATTAATGAATTTGCTTCAGAGTAATAGTGGAAATCTCACAGTACAATCATCAGAAGGAAGCTGACATATTCCAATAAGCAGAATCCAAATTAACAAGTCTTCAGAGTAGTAGTGGAAATCTCACAGTACAATCATCAGAAGGAAGCTGACATATTCCAATAAGCAGAATCCAAATTAACAAGTCTTCAGAGTAGTAGTGGAAATCTCACAGTACAATCATCAGAAGGAAGCTGACATATTCCAATAAGCAGTACAATCATCAGAAGGAAGCTGACATATTCCAATAAGCAGTACAATCATCAGAAGGAAGCTGACATATTCCAATAAGCAGTACAATCATCAGAAGGAAGCTGACAGTAAGCAGAATCCAAATTAACAAGTCTTCAGAGTATTCAACTTGACAAAATGAAGATTTATTCAACACAGAAATTACAGACTTCCTCAACATATTTTAGTACAGTAAGTTGCTTCCTTTGTGAAATTTTTATATTTTCACATGGCCTAATAAAGAAGTTATCCAGGCCTATAAATAGATCATTATATGTGGGTAAAAGTCTGTGTCTGTGTCTGTGTGAGTTCATGTATGCATATATGTATGTATTAAAATCTAAAAACTACAAATGATACACTTAAAAAAATTTCTGTTGAGTGGCCCTGAACATGCAAAATGCCTTTAAATAATGCATAATACATTGGATAACATATAAACAACATTTCATAAGAAGTCGCATCAAGTTTTATCTATATTTGTAGTAGCAGTCATATGTCAGTGGTTTAGCATAATTTATATAAACTTTAAAACCCTGCTTTGTGTCAAATTTTGCCAAATTCTGGTTAACAGTTTTGAAAAGTCACTTAAAGGTTTATCTATTTATAGTAACAGTGACCATATCTGATGGCAGATCAACTCAATATAAATAAAAATGAAAAATCTCCAAGCCAAGATGCTTTGTGGAATTTGGTTAAATTCTGCTGAGCATTTAAAAAAAAAAAAGAAGTTGTTTAAATGTTTATCTAATTTTAGTAATGGTGGATATAACTGATGATAGATAGGTATTATTTGAACAAATTTGAAAGAAATTCATGCCAGTATGCTTTTCCTTGAAATCTGGTTATATTCTTTTGAGCAGTTCTTGACAAGTCATTTAAAAAATGTATCTATTTTTAGCAATGTTGGCCATATTTGATGGTGGATTGGCATCATCTGAACAAATTCCTGGGTGCTTTCTGTTCCAAGTCTGTTGAGTACTTTTTGAGATGAGGTTGTTTAAAGGTTTTTCTAGTATTAGTGATGGCAGGTAAGCTATATTTGAAAAAGTTTGAATAGCTTCATTTCTAGATGATTTCTTTCAATTTGGTAAAATTCCATCAAACAGTTCAGAAACTGAACATACAGATAGGAATACTTATTTTATCCAACAGTTATTTTTTTTTAAGCATTATTGATTTAAAGTGTTGTTTGGTTAAAACTTGTTTCCTACAGCCATCTTTCCCACCATGTGACACACTGATGTATGTCAAGAAAAGATTTTCAAAGTCATGGTATTCAGGAATGATGCCTTCAGTATTCCATTTAGAATGCCTGTAACACACTTTCTTCATCCAGTCAAAACCTTCATTGCTTTAGTATTCCATTCAGCATGCATGCAGCACACTTTTATCATCCAGTTATAACCCTCATTGCTTGAGTATTCAATTTGGAATGCCTGTAGCACACTTTTTATCATCCAGATATAATCCACATTGCTTGAGTATTCAATTTAGAATGCCTGTAACACACTTTTTATCTCCAGATATAATCCACATCGCTTGTGTATTCCATTTAGAATGCCTGTAACATATTTTCTTCATCCAGTTATAATCCCCATCGCTTTAGTATTCCATTTAGAATGCCTGTAGCACACTTTTTCATCCAGAGATAACCCTCATCAGTTGCTTTTCATTCAACAGCTGTCTAGAACTTTCTCAGGCGAACCACGTTGATAAGCTGGCTTGATTTCTGACTGGTCAATATTCAACTGCTTTTTTTTAAACAAGCACTTTGGTGCATACTGAACAAAGAATTGCAATTGGACAAGCACTTTGGTGCATACTGAACAAAGAATTGCAATTGGACAAGCACTTTGGTGCATACTGAACAAAGAATTGCAATTGGACAAGCACTTTGGTGCATACTGAACAAAGAATTGCAATTGGACAAGCACTTTGGTGCATACTGAACAAAGAATTGCAATTGGACAAGCACTTTGGTGCATACTGAACAAAGAATTGCAATTGGACATTACAACTCAAGCTGCAGCTCATGTAAATTCAAATTATATCTGACATGTCTGTACCATAAGCTCCTCTGGCTAAGTGAGCTATACAAATATAAAATCCTCAAAAATATTAGGGCAATATTTTTTCATATAACTTACATTCTCTCAGAAAGTCAAAATATTTTGATGTAACTCACATTCTCTCAAAAAGTTAAAAGACTTTGTATGGTCTTACATTTTCAAAAAGTTTCACCATTGAGTTAACAAAAAACAATTGTGAGAAATTAACTTACCAATATAAACTTCAGCAAATTCCTTGACAAGCACATAAAGATGACACATGGATGACCACTCACCCATCAGCTCCTTAATGGTCTTCTGATATTCACTTACTAACTCCAGGGACAGAACCACTCGTTGTACTGGAACTGATGGCATGCAATTTTCATTCAAAAATTAATTGCTTACAACAAAAATTTTCAAAATTAAATTATGACAGCAAAATAGAGTTGCTCTTATTTAAATCAGCACATTCTTTCTATTGGTTCCTATAAATTCATTAATGGATAGTAAACACACAATGAAATTTTACACACATTATTGGTAACTACCTATTTTTCTCCTTCTATCACTTCAATCGCACAAAATGCAGAGCATCCCACATCTGCAGGAAATCAACACTGCAGCCACTGGACTTGCACAATAATGGACTTATTTTATTCTTTGCACACACTGATTGATTTGGATGTTCAAATGATCTTATTAAGGCATAACATTATAAAATATAACTGCTATATCATACAACCAGAAATGTGATAACATAACACTAATGTCCCACCAACACCCTTTTTTTTTAACCCTGTGATAAAAAATGCTAGAGAAACTGACCTAAACACAAACCTGATTCAGTTATTGACATACAGGTCATAATGATCAAATGATCATATAATCACCTAGATGCATCCACAAACAAAGCCGCACACCTCTGTGGCAAATAATGCCTTAGAGAATGAGCTAAATGTAAAACATAACTTAAATCAATTAAGTGTAAAATGCAGGCCAGATTGACCGATTTTCTGCTGCTGAGTTCATTAAGATATCAATTTTGCATGATTCAGGGACCAATAATGTCTATGATACAAAAAACTTGAGTCACTGAAGCAGGAAATGTAGGCTAGAATGGAAATAATTTGACCAGTTGTTGCACTCATCAAGATGCATCCTCACACGAAGTTACATGTCTCTGTTGCCAATAATGCTTGAGACACTGATGTCGATGCAAAACTAAACCTAAGCCACTGAAATGTGAAATGTAGGTTACAGTGTGCTACATTCTTAAGTTGGTGCTGTAGTCATGAAGACAAATCTATATACCAGGTTACATGTCTCTGTGGCTAATAACACCTATGCAATAGGCCCACTTTGATCATCGCTGACATCTACCTAAAAGCCAAATGGTGTGGAAGTTGACCTGGCTGACATCTACCTAAAAGCTAAATGGTGTGGAAGTTGACCTGGCTGACATCTACCTAAAAGCCAAATGGTGTGGAAGTTGACCTGGCTGACATCTATGTAAAAGACAACTGGTTTGGGAGTTGACCTCACTGACATCTACCTAAAAGCAAAATGGTGTGGGAGTTGACCTCGCTGACATCCACCTAAAAGCAAATGGTGTGGAAATTGACCTCGCTGACATCTACCTAAAAGCAAATGGTGTGGAAGTTGACCAAGTAATTTGGCTTAATATGATGTTTTCTGACACACACAGGTTTTTATAATTTTAAATAACAGCAGACAGATCAGCATCATTTGTACTAGTCCGATGAACCAACCCCCCAAATCTGTGTTGATACTGATGGACGATATGTTGGTCTGATGTCACCTGTTCATTAAAATGTGCAATTCTGTTGCCTCCAAATCTTTCTGGAACAAACCTGCATAAACTTTTGACACATACCGGTAATTGGTAACAGCCATATCGAGCACAAAATTCCAAATGACCACAGGACAGAGGGTTGTGCTATTCCATGTGGATTTACATGTCACCGAACATAGGATTTGCTCCGGAAATAAAATGCACATGCCACCAAAAGAACCCCTCAGCCAATGGTAGTTCCACAGCCTCGAGAAATATTTTAAGTGTATAAAATGTACACCAATGTGTGCGGCCAAAAGTGTCTACAGACATTTTCATGTTTTAATGAATAGGTGATATCACCCCCTAAACCAAAATCAATATCATCGTGGGGAGGAGCTGATTTATCTGCCTACATTTGTACAAACATTAAAATCTATACCTGGATGCTTTCTGTGTTGTTTTGTCAAATTCTGTTCAACAGCTTTGAGAAGAATATTTTTCTATTTTCAGTACCAATGGCCACAGTGAATACAACATTCAACATAAATTATGAAAATTTTAAAAGGCCCTTCATGCAATGGTTCTTTCTGCCAAATTTGGTCAAATCCTGCTGATCAGTTTTTGAGACAATGAAGTTCTTTCAAGTCTTGATTTTGTTTTTAGCAATTTAATTAAATTTAATTGCAGATTTCAGCATCATCAATGCAAACATACAAACTTTCAAATCCCTTCTTGCCTGGATGCTTTTTATTAAATTTGGTCCAACTCTGTTTCACAGTTTTTGAGAAGTTGTTGAAAAGTTTTATATCTGTTGTAATGGCAGCCATATCTGATAGCAGATGAGCATCTTTAGCATCATAAATGAAAAAGGCTTTCACACAATACTGCTTGATGTAGATGTCTGGTCAAATACTGCTCTGTGGAATGAAAAAATAAGTTGGCAGGGATTTTTTAAATAAATTTAGGAATGCTGGCCATTTCTGATGGCGGATCAGGTTTGTTAGTATAAATATGAAAGACCATCATGTCTGAATACTATCAAACTTGGCTAATACTGCCCAGCAGTTTCTTAGAAGACATGAAAAAGCTATTGCTAGTAACATGGCCATATTTGAGGGTAAATCAGCATCATTTGCATAAATCTGAAAGGCCTTAATTCCTAAAAATTGGTCAAATTTTCTTCAGCAGTTTTGGAGAAATCATGTAGAAATGTTTGTTTTTAATAATAGTGATTGTATTTTATGGTGGGTCATCAATATTTATACAAAGTTAGAAGCCCATTATGCCCAAGTAATTTCTGTCAGATTTGCTCAACTTATGCAAAGTGGTTTTTGAGAAGTTGTTTAAAACTTATATTTTTAGTAAAAGTGACCATATTTGGGGGCAGATAGGTATATTCTGTATAAATTTTGAAAGGTCATTAAGCAAGGATGCTTCCCATCCAATATTTCATTAAATTATGTTGCATTGTTTCTAAGAAAAAATCATTTAAAAGGTTTTTTTTGTAGTTTTAGAACTGGCAGCCAAATTTAAGCATGATTTATACATAAAAGTATTCATGCAAGAATGATTTCTGTTAAATTTGGTCAAATTCTGATAAGTGTTTATCTAATAAGAGGTCTTTTAAAGTTCATTTAGTTTTAGTAATGGATGCTACATTTGATAGCAAATCAGCATCTTTTTTACAAACTTTAAAGGTCTGTATGCCTCAATGCTTTCTGCCAAATTCTGCTCAACAATTTTTAAAAAAAAGAAACCATTTCAAGTTTTTTAAATAACAGCAGCCATATCTGATTGTGGAAGAGAATGCTTTGTACAAATCTGAAAGTTCTTTATGTCAGAATGCTTTTGGAAAACATTTGGTCAAATTTGATTCAGCAGTTTTGAAGAAATCATTCCAAGGTTTATCTGTATATAGTCCCCATATCTGATGTCATATCAGCAGTATTTGCAAACTTCTTTATGGAAGTATACTTTCAGTCCAATAAAGTCAAATTCTATTCAGTGGTTCTTTAGAAGTTGAAAATAGCAACTGCTGAAGGACAATGGATAAGGCATAACAGAAAATGCCATACCATAAGCTTAAATGGCATTATGTCCTGACAAGCTAAACAACTGACATATGCAAAACTTAACCAAAGTGTGCCAGACAGATGAATGGACATGGGTAACAATCAATGCCCCTTCCACATTCAAGATGGGGTATAAACAAAGCATGAATGCAAGCACAAAAAATGTATCATGATAAACATACTTACCACATTCCCTGTAAAGCAGAGATGGTACTGGACAATTACAGATCAGAAACTGTAACCAGAATGTACATGTTAATCAAAGCTATTATTTATCTTCTAAGAAATAATATATACATGCTGTACAAAAACACTATATAAAACCTGCAGGTGTGTACTGAACACGAATACATTAAGTCTCCTAAATAGTGAATGCAATAAAAATAGCTTGAAACTTAACATGAAAGCAAAATCTGATTTAAAGGAAATCTAGAGGACATCCCACATAAATGGAGATGAAAAGGCAAACAGGGACCATAACTCACTGTAATTGTGATGGAATGAGATAAAAATGAAACTTGTTAAAAGTTTCTCTGATATCAAGCCCATGTATACTTTAAAATTACCAAATAAGATGAACAACTGTTGGGTGTTGAAGTATGGAAGATTCAAAACTAAATTTAAACAGAAATCTTCATATCTTACCTTTAATGTCGACTTCTGTGTGCAGAAACTAATAATTTTCATTCATTCGTCTAACCTTCTTGACTGGTATGTAAAAAGTTTAACAAAACTGCCTTGTTTGGGATCCCCATCCAGACTGGTATGTAAAGTGTCTTACAAAACTGCCTTGTTGGGGATCCCCATGCCAACTGGTATGTAAACAGTTTTACAAAACTGCTTTGCTGGGGATCCCCATGCAGACTGGCATGAAAACGGTGTTACAAAATTTCCTTGTTCATCCCCAAGGATACAGAAAAGGACTGGTATTTATTACTGGTTATTACCCATAAAGAGCTAATTACACTTGAAAATATTATGCTCTCTCCACCAGTTAAATGGTAAGTCCCAAATGTGATGTATATTCATTTTTCTATAGAGGCAAGCATCTCTCATGATTAAAGTGCACCTGACAATGCCAAAGTTATGGTAGTCAAGAACAATTCAATTATGACCAGGATTTTCTCGGACAGTCCATCTAAGAAGTTTGAACAATAATACCATCAAGTCTCTGAAGAATGCAAAGAGGAATAAAAAGTGACACCTGCATTCCTTTTGAACTACTGACAACATCTAATTAAGCTTATATTTTACCATCAAATGAATTTTAACAACAGAAACTTGCATGTTGTTATTTAATGTCAGTGTGGTAGTAATTATATGAATGTTGGCAAATATGTGTATCTGAGTGGTGATGACATTTGACAATTCTAAGAGTCTACCTTCAATTTTTTCTTTGTAGGTATATTAAATGCTTTAAAGAAAACATGTTTTATTCATATTTTAATTTCCAATCATTTTCTAAAGGCTTATATCGAAAGATAACTTATTCTCAATTGGCTGATGTTTGTTTTGGGTTGGGTGCACTGATGCTCCTTGGGACCCCAAAACACACTTTTTGAGTCTCAAAAGAAAACCAACACTGTCTAGGAACATGGCAGGTATGCGTAACTACAGTTAAGTTTTGTGGGGTTTAATGTCATTTTTTTAGCAAAAGGCTATATATGGCGGCCTGTATATTTGGTGGAAGAACCTGAGAATAACCACTGACCCAAAAGACGCTACTAGCAAGCTTTCTCACCCATCCAAATTGGTTGAGTCGAGGCTCTAATCAACACAGACAGAGGTGAGATGTGAGTGATCTGTGAGTGCCTTACACAATACAGAATAAGGTGAAAATCAAACAGGTCATAATTACAGAATAAAGTGAAAATCAAACAGGCCATAATTACAGAATAAGAATGAAAAATAAACAGGCCATAATTACAGAATAAGAGTGAAAAATACATAGTCCATAACTTCAAAATAATGTGAAAATCAAACTTGACCTGGATCTTTACATTTGCCCAATACCAAATTGAATTTTAATCCATGAAAAAAATATTCAGAGAAACAAAATT
Source organism: Megalonaias nervosa (assembly GCA_016617855.1). NCBI lineage: Eukaryota > Metazoa > Mollusca > Bivalvia > Unionida > Unionidae > Megalonaias > Megalonaias nervosa. The sequence goes on from JAECUM010015507.1 coordinate 19,459, forward strand.
CAGCACATAAAATATGGTGGTTGCAAAAAATTTAAATCTGTAGGAATTTTAGCATGAAATGTAGACAATGAAATAAGGTGCTATGGATTGTTTTAAAATTTCATCATGTTTAAATAAAAAAGGTACTGAAACGATTATGGGTCTTAGCTCCTCTCCAATATGCAGTTTATTATATAATAAAGAATATCAGTGATCTAGTCAAGTATTGTGTGAGAAAGTCATATGCACAGCTCAATATAAAGGACACTTTTAAGTTTATTCTTGAATGAACCAAACACTGAACCTCTGTATATAGTTGTCTTTGTATAGGAAAACCTGGTGAACAAAAAATGGTAACTCTACTCACCAATGTGACATCCTAAATGCATATAATATAATGAAGAATATGCCAAAAATTATCCACTGTATAAAAATTACCAGAAACAGTGGGACACATAAAATACATGGTACATAATGGTGTGTGCACAGTATGAATTGTGTGCTTACTCAAAACAATACAAAAATACACATGAAAATGCAACTGTGGACCAGTCAGTGCATTTTCATTACAATCAGTAATATTTATCTTCTACTGACCCTGAGGATCACTTTTCAAAATTCCTAATTTCAAGCCCTACACAAACCTCTCTAAACTCCAAAAATCCATTCACTGTTCCTAGAAGACATTTTAAATACACATGTACAGGCATAAATACACAGAGCTTATGAGAAGCTTGTTTCACATACCTTTAGAGGACAAAGTTGTCACATTTCAAAAGTCATGAATAGTGTGATTTCACTGTACTTACCTCCACCTGCCAACATCGAGTTGGTTTGTTCAGGATGCGGAATTTACAGGAAAGGACATTTCTCCTGAAAGCTTCACAATCATCAGCATAACACCCTTCACAATCTGGCAGTCTGGAATACAAGACACAGTAACATGGCAGTCTGGAACACAAGATAAAGTAACACAGCAGTCTGGTATACAAGATAAAGTAACATGGCAGTCTGAAATACAAGAAAAAGTAACATGGCAGTCTGGAATACAAGATAAAGTAACATGGCAGTATGGAATACAAGATAAAGTAACATGTCAGTCTGAAATACAAGATAAAGTAACATGGCAGTCTGGAATACAAGACAAAGTAACATGGCAGTCTGGAATACAAGATAAATTGACATGGCAGTTTGAAATACAAGTAACCTAACAATGTTATTCATTGAAATGGCTTTTAAACATTTTACATGAATTGTCACTCATGCATTGATCAAAAAACAGTCAAGTAATTTATGTGTAGTAAATGCATCAGCATTTGCTACAAAGCTGATGGAAAGAAAACAAGAGTTCCTTAAAGGGACAGATGCTCTTTTTGTCAAAAAGAATTTCAATGAATTCAAGATAAGACTATTTCTTCTCTTTTAAGTGTTGAGTGTTGAAAGTATCTATGATATTCTTCATCAACAATATTTTAAAATCAGCCTTCTGCTGGCCATACTGGATTTCAGATTGGTACCATTTTTATTTTGGACCAAACAGACACCATAAGTCCATTTGATGAAACTAAAGTCAATATGACCAATCCATTCAGGGGGTGCAGAGACAAACAAAGATTTAATGATGGCCATCATGGCAGCCATATTGGATGTATGAGTGGTACCTTTTCATTTTGGATGAACTAGGTACTGTAATAAGTACACTGATGAAAACCCCATGTTGACATGGCCAACTGAGAAATAGAGAAAATATTTTCAAGATGACCACAATTGTCGCCATACTGTGGGTAAATTTGCTTCCTTTTCACTTAGGACCACTTAGACTCTGAAAGAACTCTTCTGATGAAAACCACATGTCAAAATGACTTTTCATTTACAACAGGAAAGATTTTCAAGATGAACATTAAATTAATAATATTGGACAACAGATTGACATCAATTCTTCTGGTGAAAACCCCATGCTATGATTTTCCATTTTTTTCTTCTGGAGGAGTAATAAAAACAAGATTTTCAAGATGGCTTCCATGGTGGCTAATTTGGGTATGAGATTGGCCCCATTTTTATTTAGGACCAACCACATCATAAGAAGTCTTCTGATGAAAGCACAATATTGACATGACCAGCCATATTGAAGACCAGATCAGTACCATTTTCATTTATGACCAACTAGACATCTCAAGTCTTTAAATGAAAATCCCATTCTGATAGGACTATTCATTTAGGAAAAGTGGTGATAACAAGACTTTCAAGATGACCATCATAATCGCCATATTGGACGTCTCAGATGCACATTTTCATTTACCACCAACTAGACTTGATAAGAAGTCTTTCTGTAAAAACCCCCATATGAATATGATCATCCATTCCATTCAGGAGGAGTAACTTTAACAAGATTTTCAAGATGGCTACCAGGGCAACCATACTGGATTTGCAAGTGGCATCAATGCATTTATGGTCAAACAGACATCATAAGAGTTCTGGTGAAAACTCCAAGTCAATATGACATTTCACTCTCGAGAGTAGCAATAACTAGATTTTCAAGATAGCTGCTGTGCTGGCCATATTGGAAAACAGACTGACAACAATTTCATTTGGAACCTATTGGACATCGTAAGAAGTTAGGTTTTTTTTGTGAAACCTCATCTTGATATGACCATCTACTCAAGAAGAGCAGACATAATGAGATTATCAAGATGGTCACTGTGGTGGCCATATTGGACACCAGATCAGAACTATTTTGATTTAATTTAGGACCAACCAGACATTATACAAAGTCTTTTGGTGAAAACCTGAAGATTTTCAAGATGACTGCTGGGGCAGCCATATTGATGTTAGCTTGGCACCAGTTTCATTTAGGACCAATCAGACATCACAGTCGTTGGGTTAAAACCTCATGGCAAGATCACTTCATACAAGGAAGGAGCGATAAGATTTTCAATATGGCTGATGCAGACCTGTTTACCCATACATTTGCTTGTCAGTATTTTAAGCAGTGTCTCTCAGTATTTATAGAAGGCAGTCAGTATTTTCATTCAGTGTTTCTATCATCTTAACGCAACACACATCACCTGTGAAACAACACACAAATAGTAGACACTATCAATACACTATAATTACCATTATGTTGTTGTTGTTATAGGGTTTAACGCCATTTTTCAGCACAAGATAGGCTATACATGGCGGCCAGTATTAATGGTGGAGGAAGAACCCTGGAAAACCCCGGGAAGAACCACCGACCCACGAGAAGCTACTGGCAGGCTTTCTCACGTACCCACGTTAGCTGAGCCTGGACTGGAACTCACGAAGACAGAGGTGAGATGGCAGTGATCCGTAACGATCATTACCATTATGTAACATTGCACACATACTGACTATACAATATTCTGTAAATAACTTCTAGTTTGTTAAGATGCTGGCATTCAGGCAGTTCTGTGTTTCAGGCAAAATCTGCTGAAATTGAACACCACTGACTTAAAAATCCTGTTTATATTATAGTGATAAAAACCAAAAGAATACCTCCACACCCCCAAATTCATTCCATTATTTACCTCCATTACTTTCTCTAGAAAATTTGTTTTCTCAGCTTCACACATATCCATAACATTTTAAACAAAGTCAATTCTCTACAATTTACATGGTTAAGGAAGACTTGATATAAAACATTATGACATTGTTACTATCCATCCACTCAGAAAATAATAACTTCATCTAGATAGGTGAAGGAAATCTTGTTTATTTCATAAAATCTAGTATCAGCTTGTCAACATTTACTAGAATGGAAATGAGTTTCATATGTTATTTTGTACAAAGTTTGTCAACAATATCAAACTGATCCACTTGGAATTAATATTTTAATGAAGACTTAGTCTATGGGTTTTTAATGGCGACATAATAGGCACTCTTTATCCTATTCAGCTGGTCGTCTGTCCACTCTTTGGTAAAATTCTTTGGTTTTAACTTTAGGACCAATAGAGCCTCAATGGTCTGATTGGCTAGTGAGGATCTCTGATCTGTAACATTTTAACTTGTCACCTGTGCTCAATGACAAATTTATATTTACAATCAACTCACACTGAATCGCCTTGGCACGTGTTATTTGCTTTTGAAGTATGTGTTGATCACTGACTTCCTTTCCCTTCATCATTGACAAAATATTTCTATTTCCCTTCACTAAAGATTCCAATTTTGCATGATTTTCCGATTCCATGTGCCATGAAGTCATTCCTTCCACCATATGCACAGGAAAAGTCTAAGTTGCAAACAGTGCAAAGCACCAAATGTTCTCCTTTTGACGATGGTTTAAGGCATGGCCACAGAGTATTATAAACTGGTAGAAAATGCTGCTTTCTATGTTTAGACTTTCCATTTTCATCATCAATTTCGTGCTGAAACTTTCTTGTCGGCGGTATTTTCTTTATTTAAGCAACTGGATGTTGAGAATGTTAAACTCAGTGATGTGGCACAGACTGTGGACATGGACGCGGACCGAAGAGACGATACAACGAAAGGAAATGGAATAAAAAATGGCTTAAAAATTAATTGAAAAAACTTACTAAATAAATGCAACCACAAATCGTATTTTCTTATCAATGACCGTATAACCATACGGATGGGCTTTATTCCGTACTAATACGGTAAAATATGGACGGGTAAACAGGTCTGCTGTTGTGGTGCCCAAACTGGACATCAGATCACCACCAGTTTCAATTAGGACCATCAGACATCATAATAAGTCTTCTGATGACAACCGTATGTTGATATGACCTTCTATTTTCGGTGGAGTAGCGATAACAAGATTTTCAAAATGGCAGACATATTGGATGTCTGAGCAGTGCCATTTTCATTTAGGACCAACTAGACCATAGGATAAATGTGCATTACATTTCATGATAAACTTCCAAGTAGCTTGGGAGCAATAGTGATAACAAATTTGTGCCAATAGCTGAATGAATGACAGACAACAGAGGATGGACAACAAACTCTGTCATAAGCTCTCCTGATCTATGACCAGCATAGATGTAAGGGTCAAATTACTAATGGATGAAATTCTAAATATAAAATTAACATTATCATACTTACTTACTGGCTTGGCATATTTTAAAAAGAAGAGGTCACAATGGGCCTCAAATAGCTCACCCTGCAAACATCTGACTAACAGTCAAATACCACAGCAGTTAGCCAAGAAGTCTGGTTAGGAAGATGCTTTGTATAGAAACTTCTTTCTATAATGCTGACTGCATATGATATGGTACAATTATTTCAAGTTACTATATTTTTTAAATATGCATCCATATTGATGGCATACCATCAATATCTGCCTTGAACTGCCAGTATGTTTCCTGTCAAAGTTGCTAAAATTCTGCCGAGTAGTTTTAGAGAAGACATTTAATTTTCTATTTTTAGTAACCACAGCCATATTTGGTGGCAGACACACATCATTTGTAAAAACCTCTTCATGTTAGGATGCTTTCTGATCAAAATGTTTCCAGTTGTTTTTGAGAATGTGTTTAAAAGTTGTATGGAAGCATCAATACAATGTCACCTGCTATTCTTGACAAGGCGATGGACAATGTTGATGGTTACATGAATGACTCGGGATGCAAGGCCATACCGTAAGCTCACTTAGCCTTAATTGGCAGGTTAACTAAAAACTATCAATTTTCTTTGGAAATAATATAATGTTACGTAATTAAATAGAAATTCTGTGTTTACAGTAAAAGAAAAATCCTGAAAAGTGGATTTGTGACATCTTGCATTGATATATTTTACACTGTGATGAAAACTGAGTATTACAACAATGCTGTCGCATATTCAGATTAGTATTTGGAATATACAACAATTTACAGACTCTGATTGTCAGAGGTTGGTGCTTGGTGATTCATCAATTTACTGACTTCGTTTGGGAAAGGGATGGTGCTTTGTGATTCATCAATTTACTGACTCTGTTTGGGAAAAGGGTTGGTGCTTTGTTAATTCATAAATTTACTGACTCCATGTGGCAGAGGGTGATGCTTTGTGATTCATTAATTTACAGACTCCTGTTGGCAGAGGTAGGGTGCTTGGCAATTCATCAATTTACAGACTTCTGTTGGCAGAGAGAGGGTGCTTGGTGATTCATCAAATATAATCATTGTTGTTTCACTGATTCTCACATACACTTTAAAATACAGAATAATCTTAATCAAAAATAGATTTTGGAATGGTTTCTATTTTACCTCATCAAGTTAAGAACCAGGCAGATTCCTTCAGAGTCAATTTGTATTCCACTGTGAGAAAAGCCATTTTTTACCAACTGAAAAGAAAGGAACCAGAGCTTAGTCAGAATACTGTCCAGTTAACATATTCAAACAAGAAAGTGGAATGGAACATTTTAAATTTATTACTTTTCATGGCATACCATTTTTCATTAATTTTGTGGTTGCTACAAACCATAAATTAAAAGTCTTAATGAACAATGATTCTGCAATAGAAACAATAGGACTACTTCCTTACTCCATGAATTAAAAGCCTCAATATATAATAATTTCTCCAAGAGAAGAAACTCATCCTAACCTTTCTTATTAACTCCCCTCACCATCACTATGTTGCTATAGTTTTGTCTACCAGTTTTAACTTGAGTGACACCTTGATAAGGATGCTCACATCTGAGGAGAGGTGTGGGAGAGTTTAATAGTAACATGATTGGGTATATTTTCCTCTGAATACATCCTCTCATCACATTAATATTAGGAGAAAAATATGCAATAGGAGGAGTTAATGCTGAGCATCCTACTTTTATCACGGTCACTCTCAAGGAAATATGGATTCTTCTTTGTACGACTGTACACTGCACTCCTTCTGTCTGACCAACACAATCGATAGTCACATAAGCAGTGACAACAGTACTGCATACAAGCAAAGGGACACAAATTCCTTTTTGCTTAATAAGTGAAATCACTGATGAATCAATTGAAAGTGCTGTTGTATTGGTGAGACTGTGCTGATTTCAAACTGGTCTGGTGATGGTCTGGACTGCAGACTTGCAATCTTGCAATATGCTGAGCATTCATCCACATTGGCCATGATATGACAGCTTGAGTGGTTATACTGTCCTTCCCCTGCTCGACTTGGACAATGAGGCTGAGAAGCATGGCACTTTTTCATGCACATTACATAGAGTTTGAAGATGTGGACCAGGTCCTGCATCGCTGCCTCACTAGATTGATTAATGGTGGGGAGGGGACAGATGAGAACTCTTTGATTGCCCATAGGTGGCGGCATATCCTTTGCTGTGAAGCATGGTTGCATAATCAGGACCATGGAACCATCTGATCTGAAGTGTAAATAGTTTGAAAGCACTGAAATAGTTGGCAACTCTCTCACACTGCACACTAAAGCAAGAGCTATCAAGAAACACTTTTTTTGTATAATAGCAGCTTCAAGGTGGTGCTGGCTATGGGCCAAGACTGATTTGAATTGATCCATATCAGCACACATGACAAATTCCACTTGGGAAACAGAGTGAGTGATTTTGGTCTATTAACCTCCAAATTGGCTGATAGGTCTGATAAATCCGTAATGTGACCTATAACTGCTCTACCATATGCCTGAATGTCTCTGAGATCATGGAGAATAAGTTTTTGATCGTAGTGAAGGCTAACATTTTCTCCTCAGAGAATCATGCAGAAAAGTTTGCCAATTGTGGGATAAGACACTCAAAGGGATGATGCTGAAGCTGTTGCACCAGACAGTGAGAACATACCACTTCCCCTTGTACACCTTTAATGTGGAGGGCCTTCTACCAAATGATTGTCTCCATGATAGAATGCTTACATCCTTTTTTTAAAAAACTCTCCTGACAAGAGCATAAAAATGGGTCCTAATGATCTACCTGTGTGATTCGGCACATAATCATCAAGATGCATTTCTCCATCAAGTTTCATTATTCTTGGCATATCTGTATGCACAAAGGGTGCAAAGGTCCTCTTTAGTCATTAGCTAAATGGAAAAACCTGACCTAACCCAGTAAAATAGTTGCTTACTTTGTTGTAAGGTATGGTACTAATAGAGATGCATACAACCATCTAGTCTGATGATTGAAGTATGAACAGAACTTGAGAAATAAACTTAAAACACTAAATTTAAACAATGTCTATGAAGTGTGAAGAAAAGATTACAAGTCACAGTAAACTGCTTGCATGATGTGGGTGTAATACTCATCAAGATGCATCTCCTCTTGCATGATGTGGGTGTAATACTCATCAAGATGCATCCCCTTGCATGATATGGGTGTAATACTCATGATGATGCACCCCCATGCATGATGTGGTTGTAACACAAATCATGATGTATCCCCTTGCATGATGTAGGTGTATTACGCATCATCAAGCTACATTTCCTGCATGATGTGGGTGTAATACTCATCAAGATGCATCTCCTCTTGCATGATGTGGGTGTAACACTCATCAAGATGCATCCCTTTGCATGATGTAGTTGTAATACGCATCAAGCTACGTCTCCTTGCATGATGTGGGTGTAATACTCATCAAGATACATCCCCTTGCATGATGTGGGTGTAATACTCATCAAGATGCATCCCCTTGCATGATATGGGTGTAATACTCATGATGATGCACCCCCATGCATGATGTGGTTGTAACACAAATCATGATGTATCCCCTTGCATGATGTAGGTGTATTACACATCACCAAGCTACATTTCCTGCATGATGTGGGTGTAATACTCATCAAGATGCATCTCCTCTTGCATGATGTGGGTGTAATAATCATCAAGATGCATCCCTTTGCATGATGTAGTTGTAATACGCATCAAGCTACGTCTCCTTGCATGATGTGGGTGTAATACTCATCAAGATACATCCCTTTGCATGATGTGGGTGTAATACACATCAAGATACATCCCTTTGCATGATGTAGGTGTAATACTCATCAAGATACATCCCTTTGCATGATGTGGGTATAATACTCATCAAGATACATCCCTTTGCATGATGTGGGTGCAATACTCATCAAGATAATCCCCTTGCATGATGTGGGTGTAATACTCATCAAGATACATCCCCTTGCATGATGTGGGTGTAATGCTCATCAAGATACATCCACTTGCATGATGTGGGTGTAATACTCATCAAAATGCATCCCCTTGCATGATGTGGGTGTAATACTCATCAAGATAATCCCCTTGCATGATGTGGGTGTAATACTCATCAAGATACATCCCCTTGCATGATGTGGGTGTAAGCTCATCAAGATACATCCCCTTGCATGATGTGGATGTAATACTCATCAAGATACATCCCCTTGCATGATGTGGGTGTAATACTCATCAAGATACATCCCCTTGCATGATGTGGGTGTATTACTCATCAAGATACATCCCCTTGCATGATGTGGGTGTAATATGCATCATCAAGCTATGTCTCCTTGCATAATGTAGTTGTAATACTCATCAAGATACATCCCCTTGCATGATGCAGGTGTAATACTCACTAAGATGCATCCCCTTGCATGATGTGGGTGTAATACTTATGATGCACCTCCCATGCATGATGTGGGTGTAATGCTCATCAAGATGCATCCCCTTCCATGATGTGGGTTTAATACTTATGATGATGCACCCCCATGCATGACGTGGTTGTAACACTCATCCTGATGCATCCCCTTGCATGATGTGGGTGTACTACGTACGCATCATCAAGCTACATCTCCTGCATGATGAAGGTGTAATATTCATCAAGATACATCCCTTTGCATGATGTGGGTGCAATACTCATCAAGATGCATCCCTTTGAATGATGAGGGTGTAATACTCATCAAGATGCATCCCCTTGCATGATGTGGGTCTAATATGCATCATCAAGCTACGTCTCCTTGCATGATGTGGGTGTAATACTCATCAAGATACATCCCCTTGCATGATGTGGGTGTAATACTCATCAAGATACATCCCCTTGCATGATGTGGGTGTAATACTCATCAAGATGCATCCCCTTGCATGATGTGGGTGTACTATGCATCATCAAGCTACATCTCCTGCATTATGTAGGTGTAATACTCATCAAGATACATCCCCTTGCATGATGTGGGTGCAATACTCATCAAGATGCATCCCTTTGCATGATGTAGTTGTAATACGCATCATCAAGCTACATTCAAGCTACATCTCCTTGCATGATGTGGGTGTAATACTTACAAAGATACATCCCCTTGCATGATGTTGGTATAATACTCATCAAGATACATCCCTTTGCATGATGTAGGTGTAATACTCATCAAGATACATCCCCTTGCATGATGTGGGTGTAATACTCATTAAGATACATCCCCTTGCATGATGTGGGTGTAATATTCATCAAGGTACATCCCCTTGCATGATGCAGGTGTAATACTAATGATGATGCACCCCCATGCATGATGTGGGTGTAACACTCATCATGATGCACCCACTTGCATCATGTTGGTGTAATACTCATAAATTTGCATTCCCTTGCATGCTGTGGGTGTAATACTGATTAAGTTGCATTCCCTTGCATGATGTAGGTGAAATACTCATCAAGATTATCCCCATGATGTGGATGTAACATGTATCAAGCTACATCTCCTTGCATGATGTGGGTGTAATACTCATCAAGATGCATCTCCTTGCAGAATGTGGATGTAATAATCATCAAGATGCATCTCCTTGCATGATGTGGGTGAAATGCTCATCTCAATGCACCCCTTGCATAATGTGGATGTAATACTCATCAAGATACATCCCATGCATAATGTAGGTGTAATACTCATGATGATGCACTCCTTGCATGATGTGAGTGTAATACTCATAATTTGCATCACCTTGCATGGTGTGGGTGTAATACTCATCAAGAGGTGCCCAACCACCAAGTTTTATCATTCTAAGTATAAGGGTATGTATACAGTATGCAACAACCTGAGCCACAAGCAAAAACTTTAACACAGATTGTACAACTAAATGAACATGTACAAAGTTAGCCCCTTTAGCACCCTCCTCTGGGGGTAAGTGCTGTGAAACCAACTTAAAACTGTTGTTTATGACTTAGGAGAAAGAATGCTGTACATATATATGCATGACTACAAATTACATGCAATGGAAACTCGAACTTTGAAAGTCATCAATTCTGCCTTATTCATTTATCAGAATCACATATCAACTTTTGCTTTTCTATGACTATTAACTATGACCAGACACTGCAGTTTATGATGGCAGACTGCTTAGCCAAGACAATGCTGTGCATGCAGTCTATTCCTGGCATTAAGTGGCATTTTTTTAAAACAAGAAAACTTATATGACAATCAAATTTATTTGTATTTAACATACTAAGCAATCACACAGAATACAATAGAATAAAATCAGGAACTGCATACATGCACTCATTCATTATGTATTTGTTAGGCACGAATAAAGTAAACACCCATTTTGGAGAAAAAAAATGAACAAGACATGAAAATGTATTTACCAAAATCACTTCTGTATCATAGGTTTATTGGTTTTTCAACTAATATTCCTCTACCTTGAGAGTTAAGTTCATGGTGAGACTGACCTTCAAGTGTGCCAGAAAAGGTAGGGAAAGAGTTGTTTCATACAATCATCAATTCAGTCTACAGTGCATAAAATTACAATAGATACCTGCCCAAATATCAACCAATATACATTTATGTTTAATCTGAAAGGTTTTCATTATTACACAGAGTAACAAGTTACGCCTTTGCATTTTTATAACTTATTTTTTTATCCACACTATACAGCCAGGTTTGGTCTGATGTGCCATGAAATACATACATATCCAATTACCACTTTTTACTTTTTTGGATGTCTGAGTGCTTTTGACTATGGTTGCATGTGCAATTGTTGATTGTATAGTTATTTTTCTTCCTAATTTAATGATTTAAATATATGAGTTTCTGCACCTCAGATATGCAAAATATGTAATGACTGAAATATTTCAGTTCCTGTACCAAAGATACACAAAACATATAGAAGCTGAGTAGTAGTAGTGTGAATCCCCAACAAATAATTTCTTCAACATTATTTATGGAGTATATCTGCTGGATTAACTGTACCACCCAGTTTGGTTAGAAAAAAAAGACACCTAATCTGTATTTTATTTTCATGTTCATGTGCTGTCAATTGTACAAAATGTGTAGTTTGTCAATTTACAGTTTTACTGAATCATAGATATTAAAGCAATAACTATTTGTATTCCTAAGAAAATGGCCTAAAGAAATTTCATTTTTCTCAATCACTCCTTCTCTCAGATTTCTGGTTTAATATCATGTTCATACCTGCAATGATAAAATCTTTAGTGACTCTTTTTGCCCCAGTAAATACAATTTAGACATACGGTAGAGATTCAAGTGCGTAATGTCTTATTTGTTCATTATTCATTATTCTGTACTTAGGCTGTTGCAAGTGTTGTACCAGTTGGGTATAACCTCTATTAGAAATATGCAAGTCAAGCTGCAAAGTTCATTTCTGAGACAATTTTTTTTCTTCAAAGTGTGTGTGGCTTTTAAATGAACTGTTTGCTCAACTAGAGAGCTGTTCTATCAACAGATATATTATCAAACAGAACATGGTTTCCTTTCTTCCTTGTATTTTTTATTGCTCATATTCTACAAGATTACCCATGTCTCCAGTGTTCATATATTGAAGTATCCCCACCCACCTACCACCCATGCCACCAGTGTTTATATAATGATGTATTGCCAGCCCCATCTACCCCCCATATCACCTGTGTTTATATAATGATGTATCCCAACCCACCTACCTGTCACCAGTGTTCATATAATAACGTATCCCAAGTCGAACTACCAACAGTGTTTATATAATGATTATGCCCATCCGGCCTACCAACCATGTCTCTAGTGTTTATATAATGATGTATCCCAAACAACGTACCACCCATGTCACCAGTATTTATATAATGTTTCCCAACCCACCCTCTACACATGTCACCAGTGTTAAACTAATGATGTATCCCAACCCACCTACCACCCATGACACCAGTGGTTATATAATGATGTACTCCCACCACTATCACCACCCATGTCACCATCATTCACATAATGATGTATCCCACTCCACCTACCACCCATGTCACCAGTGTTCACATAATGATGTATCCAATCCAACCTACCATTCATGTCACCAGTGTTCATGTAATGATGTATCCCATCCCAGCTGTATCTAACTTTTGAAAAATGTAGCACAAAACTGTAATGTTCTCATTATTGAAAATGGAATAGGGATACATATGTGAGAGAAACACTTAAAAATGTAATACTAATCTACCAGTGCGATTCAGTTTGATCTTAGTATATTTGATTGTATACAACAGTACTTTCATGTCTGTCTGAAAGATTCTCTGACTTTTCATTTTGCATTCAAAATGTTCCTGTTTATTTTGTCCAATTATTTTAATTTTGCAAACCATGTAAGATCCCTTTAATTTTTGAGTGTCATGATACCTCCTTCCCAAGGAAGACAAATGGTAACTCTTCTCATCACAAGTGGCCACTAAATGATACCTCCTTCCCTAGGAACACAACAGGTAATCTCTCATCACATGTAGCCATTATAATAACATGAAAAGATACCTCCTTCCCTAGGAAAAAAATCTTAACCACATCACAGGTGGCCACTGAAATATGGTGTAATAATAATACCTCCTCTAGAAAAACAACTGGTAACCTCTTGTGACAGGATGCCACAATAATATAATGTAATGATACTTACCTCCTCACCTAGGAAAACAAATGGTAACCTCTCCTCACAGGCGGCTACTATATGAGTCAGCTGGGGAACAAAGTAGGGTGACCCTTTTGTTTTTTTCTTGGGAGGCTCAGTTGGCTCCCCTAGCAACATCTACACAGATAAAAAGAAAAAAATACACTTGTACATGTATTCAGTAGAGACTATACTGGTGCAAGATAGGAGAAGGAGAAGAGACAGGATATGTTTTTGGTCTGTTTTCTATTTCATTGTTTGCAGTAAAATATTCATAATGAGAACACTCACATGAATTAAGGATGATCACTTGTGAAGCATTTGATATTTCAACTTTCTGAAAAATTTACATTCTGGTGCAGCAAACAGGATGATATCAAGTAAATATAATTGCACAGGAAAGTATGGGGAAAAGTATATATATATATATATCTGATCACTGAGAACAGAATACCAAAATTCCATGAAGTATCAACATTTGCCCATAATAATTAAAGCAAACAAATACTGAAAATCCTACCGAAGCACAAATATAACATCTACTAGCACAGTGGTCCCACTCTTATACAGCCACCCCATCTGCATCAGAAAAAGTCCATATAAAATGGCTGGCCTTACCAGAGGGGGACATTATTTGTGAGAAGTACATAAATGTGTATTTAGTAAGAAAGCTACATGTAATTTCAAGCATTTTATATCTTCATTTAAAAGAAACATTAATTATTAAAAGGTTCTCCTTGTCTTTAGAATAGACTTATTTTAAGTGAACATACATTAATAGTTCTCATACGTAAGTGTGAAATGTGAGTAGGTACTGTTATTATGCAAACTGCAAAACCATTCAAAAATGTCATTGAAATCTTGTTACAAACATCACTTGGCATTTAGCATCATTCTCTTTAAATTTACTTCATTTCCCAATGTTACAGAATATGGTTCTTATTTGTTATGTTGTTTATTTGAGTCTTTCCAACATCAAATTTTTCAGCACTCTTGAAATCCCTCCTTTGTCAATGGTTCATATAACTTTTACTTTTTCTCCTGAAGTAATAATTTTCCATTTATGTGATGACTGTTAAAGTTTTGTGACAATTTATTCCTTTGTTGCTAATTGTAGAGTCCTTAAATTTAATTAAGCAGACAAAACTTTTGTAGAGTAGACACAATGCATTTTTTTTAAAGGAAGTGTCAAAGGAGTTTTCAGTTTTTGTCTGGTACCCTGTTTGTTCAAGGTGAATTTTGTGAGTCAATCCACAAAATCTACGTTTAGCCTATATTGACCATGTTATAATCTTGACAATTACAATTGGTCTTAGTAATCAAAAATACCTTAGCAGCTATATGAAGCTCAAAACTCTATCACAACATTGTTGAGCCCATTTTCTGTAAACAGTCGGCATTTATAGATAATGATATAATATTAACCATAGTGGTACATGTTATAATGTACTTTAGTCAACACTTGTTTCTGAAACAAAAACCTTACATCGCAAAACTGACAGCAGTAGAGATAATTGGATTACTTCCCATATAAATTAAATTTTGGTTCTGGATTAAAATAAAATGTGGCCGCTTGTGAGGCATAATTCTGACATTTCTGGCCTAAAATTGCTAGCCACATGTTGCATCAGATGGGTGGCTGCCCATAAAGGGAGCTTTTCTACACAAATTTGATAGTGCCAAGAAAACTGGCCATGTTGTGGAAGTGGCAACTGGTGAGGAGGACCATACAAATGGGGAACCACTGTATACATATTTATTAACTAAAAAGAGAAATGCAAGCATGCATCCACTTCAAGTATGTATTACCCATAAAAGGTAGATAAACAGACAAGCAAGAAATATACCTTTCTTTTCCTGTGGAAACTTTCTAGCTCTGATTCCTCAGGGTCACCTGAAAGTTTAATATTCAAAAATTAATTTAGCTTAATGTACCTAATTTTTTTCTAAGAATGACATTCAAGAAAATATTATCTGTTATAGACACTACACTTTATGACTTGAAATGATCCCAAAATGTTCAATAAAAGGTATTTTTTAAATTGATATAATCTGGATTCCTTTATCTGTTTAATTAAAAATTTATTGTACATTTATTCTTGTGGATATAAATTTTTGTGGCTTTATGAAAAATGACAATTTTGTCCAAGCTTAAATTTAAGGACTGATGAAGGAGTCCTATTGTTTTGAATAGAAGTTTCATTGTTTTATAATTTTTTTTGGATGGAGTCCTTTTGTTTCAACACAAATATCATTGTTTTATAAGGTCTTTATGGAGAGGTTCTATTGTTTCAACACCAGTATCATTGTTTTATAAGATCATTAAATTCAAAGTTTGCAAAAACCACAAAGCAATAAAAATTGCTAACAAAGAAAATTTTTTGTTAACAATAACTTTCCAACACCTGGGGCTTCATTCATCTCTGCTCCAGGTAGACATAAATGTCTGCACTCCCAAGCTTTCTTTTACTCTGTCCCCAACTTTTCACTTCAGCCCATTAGTCTCTTATTGCAAATCAGTGATGAGCCAATAAAAACCTTGTTGATATTCTAACAGTGTATAAAAGGATGTTGTCATTTTTATTATACCTAAATGTTAAAAGGAATGTTTTGTGAGTTTTTGTTACAAATACAGTTCTTCTACATCACAGTGTCCTTCCAGATATAACGTAGTGCCACTACGGAGCCACTGTACTTGAATCAGTCTATCCAAAATTACGACAATATTGGTCTATCCAAAATTATGACAATATTGGTCAAATGAAAAAAAACATTATGCTTATTATTATATCGTCATTTCCTATTTAAAACATTATTATTTGACAAAATTAAAAGCTCAAATACCTTGAAGTAAAAGCAAGATATATTCTCATTGGTGATTTTTCTTTTATCAAAGAACCAACCAACCTTTTCCAATAAACTTACATGCAATGGTCAAACATTGGATCATTCTCAATATACCACTGTATGGTTTATAAAATGATTGGCAGTTACTGACCCTACCATGTTATAGCAAGGATAGGAAATATACAGGCTCTGTGGAATAACTTCATATAATGGAAAATACCATCCAGTAGAACAGCACCTTTCTTTTTATTTTTCCCTAACAATGAATTCTTGCAAAAGCAATGTTAATTCAAGTTTAATGTGTTCCAGTGATGGTGATACTTACTGAATATTTTTGTGAAAGGACCAATGCAGAATGAAAATGTGTCAAGGGGAGACAACCTGCCAGCTTTCATGAAAGATTTGATGGTGTCCTCAGTTAAGTCAACCTCTGTACCCTCAGCAGTGCAAGAATGGGTCTCCAGCAGATAGTAATTGTATTCAATTGACCGTGGCTTCTTCTCATTCAGAACCACAACCTACAAATATTTACAAACACTACAGTATTCCCCAGTGGCTGACTGGGACAAGCTAAACCTCTATTTAGGTAACAAACCAAGGTTCCTTCTGTTAGAACCAAGCAAACTGCACAGATATACAAGCAGGGTATGTTTTACCTCCACTAGCATAGCATCCTGCATCTGAACCAATCCAAGATGGCCTACCATTTATGTAGGATAGCTGATGGGTTGCAAATATAGAAATGCCAAATGCATTAAATATATAAGCAAGGTTTAAAAGTGATGGGTTAACCCTCTACCACACTTTTTGAGGTAGCTCTGACAAACTAATATTTGGTTGTCATACATACATACATACATACATACATACCAATAAAATCTATGTGTTTGTGTTACACTCACTGACAGCAAATTCCTTACAATCTGAGACTGATAAGATTTTTTTCTAACATATAATAGACAATAAATATGAAGATTTCCTTCTGTTTAATATTGTGGTGTTGAAAGTTAAACATTCATTTTGTACTTTAATTAACAAAATATGTACCAGATTAAGAAGGCGGCTTATTCATGTACCAGATATTAGGACACAAGAAAGTATAAACGATGAGCTTCTGGGTCTGGATCTGGATCTACAGTGCATTAGAACATTTTTCAAAAGCATAACACTTGTGCAAAGTTAACAAAACAATTTTTTTGAAAGTCTTGAAATTCATTCACAGCAACATAGTTAAATACATATTGTCAATGAGCAAATTATAAGTTTAATTTTACAAAAATGCTGAATCCACATAAATTTCAGACATTAAATGACATTAAACAGCACAATCTACATTAAAAGGTAAACTGCAAATTTTCTTTGTACACAAAAATGATTATTTCTAATTTAGGTATTTTTTTCTTTCAAGGAAATAAGACTGAAATTAACTCAGCTTACCACAAAGTGATTAGTCTGTTTGGGAATCTGGATGTAAAGTCTGTGTCGACTAAGCTTGTCTAACTGATGATTCTGCATGTTGATAATTGGCAGACTCCTTGAACATACTGCTGGTAGACACTGTACTGATTTCTCACAGTGCAACACAGACAGGTGTAGCCTTTAATAAAAAAAATGAAAAATTACAACTATATATGTAGTTCTATACCAAAAAGATGGCAGGATGAATAACGAAGACTTTTGTTACCTATAAATCGTATCCTGTATTATCAACTAGTACACCACATTATGAGTGGGAAGGGGACTGATGAGCCAAGGAGTCATGAGGATTAGTTCATGAGGTACAAATCATTAAGAATAGATTATTGTTATATTGTATTAATGAACCTTGTATGCATTATCTTGCAAGCATTCTACCAATAAAGCATGTAAAAGTATAAATAAAGAAGTAGGTTGTATGGCTGAAATTGCTCGTCTAAATGCCAACTATGATCTGATACTAAATACTCTGTATATGACCATGACCTGCAAGTAAGTTTGATTGGTAAATTAAAAATTCCTATAAACCAATATAATTCCTAAGCTCAAAGAATAAACAGATAAGAATGGGACAAAGTAAGTATAGATGTAACTGACACCAAATTCACTGTATATGACATAATCAGTGTGACAGTCTGTTTCTTAACAAATTCCTCTAATCCAATCTTATTCCTCATCTCAAAGGATAATTATATTTAACAGAGAAAAGTATAGTGTGACCACACCATAGCATGCTTCATCATAACACAAATTCAGATATAACACGATTGTGGCATGGCTCCTGAAATTTTATATACATGTATTTTTCATGTACATGACAAAAACATTTTCTTAAAAGTAGGAAAAATATGTGTAAAAAGTTTATTCTCATTTTGGGTAAGAGATTGCATATGAATTCTTATACAAGTCAATCATGGCATGGCTCCTGAATTTCATATACCTGTATTTTTCTTGTACACAAACAAATGTTTTCTTATTAAAAGTACAAAAAATAACATCTAAAAAGCTTATTCAAGGATTGTGTTGAGCTTCGCCAATGTCACAAATTGTGATGTTTTTTTTTCCTTTTTGGTGACTAAATATACCATCTTACAATTTTCTTTTCGTAACATTGTTCACCATTTAAACTTGTATCTTGGCTTTGGAGTGAAGAAATTCAGAGGCACCATGAAAGGAAGCCGCAAACTTGACATAAAATGGAATCTATCTGTTGTCACATAAACAAATTCTTTGTTCATACTAACGAACCATCTTAACAGTGCATTGTAATATCATAATCTGATTATGCTGACATCTAGCCTGAGTACTGTATGCTGTGATACAGTCCAAGAGTCATGCTACCTACTAGCCACAACTGACCAATCTTTGAAGGCAGGAACAGTAACTACTACAATCAACCAAAGACAGAAAATTCCTTTTTTTTTTAAAAATGTAGCCCCAAAAATATTTTGCTGAAACTTCAAAGAAAACTGATTACCTCTGAAGCACCGATCATTCTGTATGAATAGCAAGCAAATGAAGCAAAAAAAGCAGTCTCAATCAATATTCTGCAATTATTTGATGCTGCCTCCACAGTAAGAAATAGGCATTGATTTGGTTCTCAAAAGCTGTCCTTTAGTTGTGACTTCAATAACACATGCACCCTTCATCAAAGGAAGCTGAATGCAATCTTCAAAAAAACCCCCAAAGAACCTTTTATCAAAGGAAGTCAGCACCAAACTTAAAGGAAAGCAATGGAATCTGATGGATTGTTGCATTTTCCAAAGTGACTGAACACTTTTACTGTGCTGTCAAAGTTTCCTTTTGCAAGAAAAAAGTTTATGCCTACGATCACTACCAATGGTGGCATAAAAACAAATTAAATTTCCAATCTTTTGAAACAATAGATATATGGCTGTCAAGTTTATTGAAGATGGAATATCTCACAAAGATGTTTGCTGAATGTTTTAATTTGTTCATGTTTTCATTTTCCTATGAACAGCCTCATCCCACCATGGGTAGACTTGGCAAGATGATAGCTTGCTCCAGATGACCAAAATCTAGGCCAATTTAAGTACAGGTACATGTAGCATGTAAACAACTGCAGCCAAGTGCAACTGCCAACAATATCGATGTGAAATTTTTGTTAGTGTTGAGCGGATATAGATCAAATGAGGACTACTATTTTTTATATATGTGTGTTATTAGTGTTTTCTAACAGGATGTGACTGAGACATGAATTTTTTAATGTGAGCTCTATATTCAAATTCACGCATTTTTCATATAAATGTATAGTACTTAATGGATTATGGATTGTACTATACAAATGTAAGTTGTCAATATACAAGTTTATTTCAGACTAGTTTGTCTTCATTTCAGGGCTGTTCCATTTAAACATACATGGTACCCAAGGAAGGCAGTTTTGTAAAAATATATGCCATGGTACTTTGATTTCACAGAGTTCATATTAAAATTATAAGAAATTTCTAAATTGCATCTATGGGTGGGTACCCAACTTTAAAAGTGCCTTCCCTGGGTCCCATGTATGTTTTAATGGAACAGCCCTCATCAAAAGCACATATTTTTGTGCCTCATTTATTACCTCCCCCCTTCCTGGAAATTTTTTGGGTCCATGCATAACTTTCTTCAGCTTACTGACTTCGTTGGTTATAACACAATATGGACTATAACATGGCCAGGTTCTATGGACCCCAAACACAGTGTTATAGTGTGGTCATGTTATATAATGAACTGACACCATATTCACTGTATATGACATAATTAGTGTGACAGTCTGATTCATAACAAATTTCTATAATCCAATCTTATTCCTCATCTCAAAGGATAGTTATATTTAGAATGGGACAAGTAAGTATAATGAACTGATATCATATTCACTGTATTTGACCATAATCTATGGTTCACTTTGACTTACAAATTACATATTTCTGTACTCCAACATAATGATTAGCTTTGAGAATAATCATATTAGAATGGTTCTATCATTTCCATTCTAAAGTACCTTACAGAATATTTCCATTCTAAAATACAATATAGAATATTTAATTTCCATTCTAAAGTAAAAAACCATGTAGAACATTTCATTTCCATTCTAAAATACCACGTAGAACATTTCATTTCCATTATAAAATACCATGTAGAACATTTCCATTCTAAAATACCATACAGAACATTTCCATTATAAAATACCATAGTGTATTTCAATTCCACTCTGGCATACCATATAGAATATTTCATTTCCATTCAAAAATACCATATTGAATATTTCATTTCCATTCTAAAATACCATATTGAATATTTCATTTCCATTCTAAAATACCACATACAGTATTTCATTTCCACTCTTACATAACATATAAAATATTTCATTTCCATTCTAAAATACCATAGAATATTTTATTTCCATTCTAAAATACCATATTGAAAATTTCATTTCCATTCTAAAATACCATATACAATATTTTACTTCTATTTCTCAAATACCACATACAGTATTTCATTTCCACTCTTACATAACATATAAAATATTTCATTTCCATTCTAAAGTACCAGAGAATATTTTATTTCCATTTTAAAATACCACACAATAGAATATTTCATTTCTATTCTAAAACACCATATAGAGTATTTCATTTCCATTCTAAAATACATATAAAATATTACATTTCTTTTCTAAAATACCAAACAGAATATTTCATTTCCATTCGAACATACCATATAAAATATTTCATTTCCATTCTAAAATACCATATAGAACATTTCATTTCCATTCTAAAATACCAAACAGAATATCTCATTTCCATTCTAAAATACCAAACAGAATATTTCATTTCCATTCTAAAATATCATACACAATATTTCATTTCCATTCTATAAAACCACACAGAATATTTCATTCCCATTGTAAAATACTGTATAGAATATTTTATTTCCATTCTAAAATACCAAACAGAATATTTATTTCCATTCTAAAATACCAAACAGAATATTTATTTCCATTCTAAAATACCAAATAGAATATTCTGTTTCCATTCTAAAATAACAAACAGAATACTTCATTTCCAATACCACATAGAATACTTCCTTTCTATTTTATAATGGCATTAAGACCTTATTTAATCCTACCTCAGACCAACAATTAGTCTTTCCAGACCCTTTTTGTCTCCATTTAATGTGTCTTCCAACTCTTGTAATGAATGAGATTCTGAAACACAGCATGAGAATATATCGTATTTACTAACTATGAAATGAACACTCCTGGGTATTCCAAACTGTTTAGGTCTGAAAGGCTGTTTGATCCATATATTTTTTATTTAAAAAAATTTAATTAAAAATAACAAGAATATAGGACTACACTAATACTGAACAAAATTAAATGAAACACTGAAGACAATACAGTTAAATTTCACATACTCAAACAACAACAATTGCAGGAAACGTCGCTGAAGTCCCAGCAAAATTTCTGTGTAAACTTTCTATGGATGGCTTGACAAACTTTGTGATCTCTTTAACTAAGTTTGCAGCCCTTTTCATAGAAAATCAAAATTACCAAATAACTTTTATGATATCTTTAACTAAATTTACTGCCCTTTTCATGGAAAATAAAAACAATGCCTTAACTGCCAACTGGTTTTCACATGATCTCTTTAACTAAATTTTCAGCCTTTTTCATTAAAAATCAAATCTATGCCTTAACTGCCAAATGATTTTCACATACCAGTCTGTTACTGACACAAGTAAGTCACATGATTAACTAACGCAGAACATGCTTTATGCATCACAATTTATGAAGTGAACCAAGCAAATCTTTTGGCCCAATTGGATACTGATAAGAGAACAGTGTAATTCAGGAACAAGAAAGGCAATCAACCAGACAGTGAATATTCACACTGTCAGCTATTGCTATAAGCAGTCAAATACAAACATCTTGATCACTTTAGTTATGAGCTGATTAAGTTCATTTTGATATATCTGGTTCAAGTCATAAAAGTTCAGTTTAATACATTCAATTATCACTTGCATGATAAGAGATGCCTGAAAAGGTATATTTTCTTAGTAAAATATAATTCCTTTACATGCTGTAATTGAGATAACTATATTTATTGAGTAAATAAAATTTTCTGCTTTGTACTATCAAAATTACAAAATGTGTATTTGTACTATCAAAATTACAAAATGTGTATTTGTACTATCAAAATTACAAAATGTGTATTTGTACTATCAAAATTACAAAGTGTGCATTTGTACTATCAAAATTACAAAATGTGTATTTGTACTATCAAAATTACAAAATGTGTATTTGTACTATCAAAATTACAAAATGTACATTTGTACTATCAAAATTACAAAATGTGTATTTGTACTATCAAAATTACAAAATGTGTATTTTGTACTATCAAAATTACAAAATCTGTAGCTGTACTATCAAAATTACACAATCTGTAGCTGTACTATCAAAATTACACAATCTGTAGCTGTACTATCAAATCACAAAATGTGTATCTGTACTATAAAATCACAAATTGTATATTTGAACTATTAAATCACAAAATGTGTATTTGTAATCAAATCAAAAATTGTACATCTTATCTATCAAATCACAAATTGTGCATTTGTACTATCAAATAATACAATGTGTATTAGTACTATCAAATAATACAATGTGTATCGGTACTATCAAATAATACAATGTGTATTGGTACTATCAAATAATACAATGTGTATTGGTACTATCAAATCAAACAATGTGTATTACCTTGAGAGGGGAGAGATGCCAACAACGACCCTCTTCTTGAGTCAACTGTTATTCTGAGCTGTTCCGACAGCAAACAGGGATAAATAACAGGTGTATATAAGGCCACAGGTAAATCACGCACTTCACCTAGGGAAAGAGAAAAAAAAAATATTACATAATCACTTACATGATAGAAATAAAACCCATGTATATAAAATTAAACATCATTGTTGTTTTTTACACAACAATCACTAACACAATAGAAAGAAAACCCAATTTATGACTAAATAATTATAAAAGTTTCTTTCATAAATTGTGTGTGTGTGTGTGTGTGATATTTGGATTTTTAATGTAGCTTAACAATTTTTCAGTCATATTGCTAGTGTCTGCAATGTGGCAGTTTATAGTGTTGTCCAGCATGAAGGCATCATGCTGCAGACATATGGTATTATGTCCGACCCAGTCACATTATCCTGACACCACCAGGCTAACCAGTCCTAACAATAACTTCTTGATGCTGAGTGCCAAGTGAGGCAGCTGTTAGTACCACTTTTTACAAGTCTTTGGTATGACTCAGCCAGGGTTCAAACCCGTAACCTCCTGCATCTGAGGTGAATGCTCTAACCACTCAGGCCACTGGAGCAGTCTCATAAAATTCCTCCTTCTGTAAAGTTCATCAAGTCTACTTGTATCAAGTTTAATTTACTGCCTGAATATTATTATGAAAGGTGTTCTATCTTTATTGGCTTACACCTAATAGTTTGCTTTATGTGATTTTTTAAACAAAACATAAATTTTATACCAAAAAATTGCATCAGAATATTGCAAACATTCATACTTTTTCAAATGTTTTGACTGACTATTTATGAATTAGTGACAGAAATAGGCTCCAATTTTGTGCAATATCTAATAAGTTCACTTCTTAAGCTTTCAATAGCAATCATGTTTCCTGCAGAATCAACAGCAAGCACATGTCCAGTACAATCAATAACATGTACATGTCCAGTACAATCAATAGCAAGTGCATGTCCAGTACAATCAATAGCATGTACATGTCCAGTACAATCAACAGCATCTATATGTCCAGTACAATCAATAGCATGTATATGTCCAGTACAATCAACAGCATGTGTATGTCCAGTACAACCAATAACATCCTAGTATAATAAAGATTTAGAAAAACAGAAAGCTTAGGTTAAGAAGGAATGGAAGCAAAAATAGAAATTGAAAATTCCATTTTACATTTTCCATCAACAAATCTCTGTAAATCCTTGGCTAATTCCTGAAAAAAAAGACAAATCTATATAAGCTCTCCATTTTAGCAAAGATATCAAAATTTTTTATATACTGCAAAATATAGCACCACATTTTTTTAATGCAATCTGCATTAAATAATCAGTTTTAGAAAATCATCAAAATAATTCCAAATATTACAATGAGGATGCAAACACGGCCAAAACTGTCAGCATTTTTACATGAAGATATGTAAAGATCAATACACAGTCAATATTTAAAGTTTAAAGAACAGGTGTC
This sequence comes from Megalonaias nervosa, assembly GCA_016617855.1. NCBI lineage: Eukaryota > Metazoa > Mollusca > Bivalvia > Unionida > Unionidae > Megalonaias > Megalonaias nervosa. The sequence continues at coordinate 44,772 of JAECUM010015507.1, forward strand.
ACGAAATATTTAAGGTTTAAAGAACATCTGACACAATATTTAAAATTCAAAGAACACCTGACACAAAATATTTAACTTTAAAGAACAGGTGACACAAAATTAGGTACTATTAAAATTAAACCCAAAACCAAAGACAAGATAGCCTTATGCAGGAATGCGTTCACAGACTTAAAAATTTGGCCTACAGTTTACCTTAAGTTTAGTATGGGTACGAACTTCAATGGTCTGCATCAATAAATTCTCAATTGAAAGGTGGTCACTCTGTAAAAAAACCCATAAACATACACTGTAAGGAGTGGTTTGATGTTAAAATAAAACAAGCAAAACTATTTCAAATGGTTGGCATCATTTATTCGTCATTTTCAGCAGATTTGGATTTCCAGAACTTGAGCAATTTTCATGTTAGACATTGCACTTCAATCTAGTCCAGTGATCATTAGACAATATAGTACCAAATTTGCCTGCCTATAAGTTGATGTGGCAAATAAGATGAATTTTCAAATTTTTTTAATTTTCCATCCTTCATCCATATGTAAGTCGATGCTGAGTATAAGACCAGGCTAGATCAATACCTCTGCTTTGTCTTTTCATTATAGTTTGTTCCACACAGCATTGCAAATTTTATCCTAACTGCAACTCAGTAAATTTTCAGGTCAGCATCATTTAATGTAAATAAGAAGTACTCATTTCTCATGAAGTATTTTCAAAAATTTAGGTACTTTTAGCTTAATGCTGAGCACCAAGACAGGCAGCTGCTATTACCATTTTTATACGCCTTTGGAATGACTCAGCTGAGGTTCGAAACCCACAGCCTCCCACATCTGAGGTGGATGCTCTAACTACTTAGACAACCAAAGCAAACAGGTGTTATCTGAAAATGACCTTAACACAGCTGTAGCATATTTAATTAGAAAGCCCTGTGGTTCAACAATGGGTACGCTAACCAAAACTAGAAGGAATTGTTTACTCAGTGGTATTAACTGATAATGGAATGTACATGAACAAGATCACAATGGTCAGGTAACTAAACAATACAGATTACAATCATCCTGAAACCTCTCTCTTTCTCCCTCTCTCTTATATCTGGGCACTTTTTTTTGATCACAAGATGCGAGAAGGAAAATGGGATGAAATATCCATCTTTGTCATGGTTATTCATTTTATAACTAGTCTATTCTAATACATATATATGTAATCAAATTTAAACAACTACATTACTAGTGCATGCTGCATTAGCACAATTACATCTGAGGTAAGTGAATTTCATACTTATGAATGTGTAAATATTTTAAATCCTCCTCACTCTTTGGGTCCTATATTTTTTCATACACGATCTCTTCCCCAAATGATAATTATTTTTACACACATGATTGAAGAATTCTTTTTAAATATGAAAAATTGCATGACATACCATTAATGAATTTGAATGCCATAATCCATCTGTCGTTCGTTTCGGAGTATAAGATGAAGCTGAGATTTTCTGCTAAAAACTATCGACTTAGAGGCCAGTGAATACAGTACATGTTTTCATTAGCTGTACATAAAGACTAACAGCAAAAGAAATTAATATGAAATTCATATATGTTACAATGTATCTATGTAAAGGGGGTGGGGCTATCTGACTTATAACTATGTATCTATGTATGGGGGAGGGCAATCTGACATACCTGTATTGCCAGTCCCACTTTCCTGTTCTCCTCTGGGGACATGGGAGGAGTGTGGCTGATCTGTAGAGGATTCCCATCATCCTCATCACTCACATGAATGCTCAGCTTGTACACTGACATTAAATGTATATGACTGAAACTTTGCAAGCAGGTGTTATTTACATGTGAACAAAACAGTTTGACAAAATTCCATACTTTTTCACCATATCTCCTGATTTCTATAAAGTAAGAAGGAATTACAAAGCAATGAAAATAATGTTCTAAGAAAACTTGTAAAGAACTTATAACATTCATCAAATATAAAAAATAAGTTCCAAAACATATGGCAATTAGTAACAAAATGTGTCAGTTCAACTTTCTTGTTGTGTTACTTAAACACAATCAAGATATTGCTCTCTGTGAAAAACAAATTAACATGATGTGTCTATTACTTATCTGCAGCATAAGTTTTAAGTAAAACACTGATTTTTAAAAAATGAAGACTTACCTGTTGCTTCTTGTGGTTTCTCCTTCTTGATTTGGTCCCTAAAAGGACAAGGTAATTAAAGCTATTCAAGACAGTCTTGTACTGGAAACTCAGTCACATAAAAATTTAAAATACATCTCTAATTACCAAACTGTTTATACTTAAGGTTATTTGAGAATGTAAAAGTGAGAAGAAAGTTTGGCTATATTATGGATTAATGGCACGTTAGCACAAGACTAGCTATATGGTGCAGGTAAAAAGTTAAGTTCTAACAATGTAAATGCTGTCCATTCATTATTATTTATGGGGTAGCAATTTTGATGACTTACATGGGATAGATAGACATGAATTTAAAGTCAGAATGAAACGTGAACCATCTGGATATTCAAAGCAAATTTCCCTCCCCTTACCATAGGCCATAGAAAACCACCACTTGCTTGCTTGTTTTAATATCTACCAATAATGGTATATTAAGTGCTGCATATATATATATATATATATATATATATATATATATATATATATATATATATATATATATATATATATATATATATATATATCAGTATTTTAACATCTCTACCTTTTATTTTTATCCTGTACTTCATGATTATGTTTATTTTTAAGACTTTATCAGCCAACAGTTTGTTTGTAATTCTTCACATTGCGAATAACTTCAAAATTAGTATCAAATTTTGTGTTTTGGTTTATAAAAACATTACAAATGCATATATTTATGCACACTCAATTTCATGGATATTCTCAACCATCTCACCAATGTCTTTAATGCTTCACTAGTCCTTTACAATGAGATCATGGAAGTTCCTTTTGTGAAAAACTGGTTCTTTAATTACTCAGTAAAGTTGAAACTCATTACTTGAGAAATGAGAATTCTGACAATGTGACTAGTACAACCAGATGATAAGAATATTCATATGAAAGTTTTACCCTTGTCTTTACCATTAATTGAGAAATGCATTCAAATACAAAAATGCCACTGTTTGGGTTGGATCATTAATACCACTGTATACAATCTTGTATTTGATCCAGAGTTATTTTAGTCCTTGTGTGTGTGTGTGTGTGTGTGTGTGTGTGTGTGTGTGTGTGTGTGTGTGTGTGTGTGTGTGTGTGTGTGTGTGTGTGTGTGTGGGCATGCGTGCGTGCAAGTAACTTTTCGATTGTTTGGTTTTCTTCATAGGCTATACATAATGGCCAGTATATCTGATGGAGGAAAAAACAGAAAACCCCTGAAAGAACCACTGACCCACAGGAAGCTATTAGCAGGCATTCCCACATATGGTTTAACTGACACTTGTGTGAGTGACCTAAAGGTGAGTGCCTTGGACCACTTGGCCACATGTGTATTAGTCTGATCTGACTGCCACTGCAATCCATCACAGATCCTGATCTGCCACTGCAAATGCATCACAGACCCTGATCTGCCACTGCAATGCACCAGAAGATTAGTCTTATGTTCTTTACTTAAAATTCCTAATAAGGTACATATACCCTGATCCGTCAGAAAATTGTGGCAGCACATTTGGGTCTATGCAGATGGATCTGACATATATAAAGTAGCTTTTTGAATTTAATTTTTACAGTGCAATCTCTCTTTAGCAGCCACTCATGTGATAAATAGATTTTTTGGGGCATGGCTGGTGGATGTTGGGATGTTAATTAAAAGAAGAGGAAATCAGATCCTGGTTGCATAAATAAGTTTGTTGTTTAAGAGAGGCTATGAGAGGCTGCAGAGTAATGATCATTAAGGAAGACTTTAAACATACCTCCAGTAGGAAATAACAAGACACTTTCCAACCATGTATTCTTCAACACGAAGACTGTCTCCTAAATACTCTCTCACTAATTTCTGAGTCTGAAAATTTGTATAAATGGACATGGGGAAAAAGATTAACAAAATACAAATCTATCTGATATAAAATTATTCAGTGTAACTCTAACTACAATTCTGAAATTAAGAACATGGTTTCTATAAAGGAATACTATGTAATAACAATTCAGATTAATATAGCTTGAGGAAGACAAGTTGAAAAAGGCCAGAATATTCTGTTATTACTTCCTTATATACCACTAACAAATATATTTTCTTGTGCACCTGCTAATGGTTAATATTGAGACAAATGTGTTTTCAAAATTATCATTTACATGTTCACACAAAACTTATTAATTTTTCTGTCTGAAACTAATTTTGGAAAATTCTGCACCTTTCCACAATGCTTTATGTGTGTTCTTCTGAGAAAGTTTAATATTTTACAAACTGAAAATAAAGACAGCAAGCAAATTCAGGATGTCACAGTAATGAAATTTGATTATGGCCTATAAAACAGAATTGCAAAGTTACTGTAGAGACATGGAAAGTAACTGAGTTCATTTGCTTATCTCAAAAAGCAATTAGGAAAAGTAAAGGATAGGGGTACAACAAATTTATATGACTTTGACAATAATAAATGATACACACAATTTCCATCAAATTGAACAACATGTGTTCTATGATTATCCCTGTACTTCAAACAGCTTTTGCTATTAAGCATTAAAAAAATGAAAGCTTAAAATACTGACATGTGACCTTGACCTTGCTTCGAAGATTTGACATATGTAATGCTACAGAACATCCAGTGATAATAAACAAGTATACCATGCTTCATCTATTTATCTTAAACAGCTCTTAAGTTAGAAATCAGAAGAGCCAATGTGACTCAAACCCAAAATATTGACTGATGACCTTGACCTTTGAGACAGAACCCCAAATGTGGTACACAGTACACATTTAAGTGATATACAGTTATAAAGTTTTATCCCTTCATTTCCAATAACTCAAAAATTCTGAAGTGGAAAGGAATGTGTAACAAAAAAATTCAACATGCAACACCCTGACATTGACCTGAAAATGACCCACAATATGGAGCACAACACATCTATTAATAGTGACATCTACATATACAAATGTGCATCCCTTAATCTCAAAATGTTCTAAAGCTATAGTGTGGAATGAAAGTATGATAGAAACAAAGCACTGAGCCACAACTTTGACCTCAAAGATAGGATCCCAATGTGGTATGCTACACACCTTATAGTGATAGTGTACATGTATGCCACATTTCATTTCTTGACCTCAAACAGTTTTCAAGTTTTAAAGTGGAAGGGAAAGTACAATTGAAACTACTGTGCCAGGAATTTGACCTTCAAGACAGCAAACCCACTGTGGCACACAACACACCTTCCAGTCATAATGCATGTGTTGTGTACACCAATGTGGCATACAACACACCTTCCAGTCATAATGCTCAAGTATACCAATGTGGCACACAACACACCTTCCAGTCAAAATGCACAAGTATACCAATGTGGCACACCAGACACCTTCTAGTCATAATGCATATGTATACCAATGTGGCACACAATACACATTCTAGTCAAGATGTACAAGTATACCAATGTGGCACACCAGACACCTTCTAGTCATAATGCATATGTATACCAATGTGGCACACAACACACCTTCCAGTCAAAGTGCACAAGTATAACAATATGGCACACAACACACCTTCCAGTTATAATGTATATGTATACCAATGTGGCACATAACACACCTTCCAGTTATAATGCATATGCATACCAATGTGACCACTAACACACCTTCCAGTCAAGATGTACAAGTATACCAATGAAGCACACAACACATATTCCAGTCAAAATTCACAAGTATACCAATGAGGCACACAGCAGACCTTCCAGTCATAATGCATATGTATCCAAATGTTACACACACCACACATTCATGTCAAGATGCACAAGTATACCAATGTGGCACACAACACACCTTCCAGTCATGATGTACATTATACCAATGTGGCACACAACACATCTTCCAGTCAAGATTTACAAGTATACCAATGTGGCACACAACACACCTTCCAGTCAAAATGCATATGTATACCAATGTGACACACAATATACCTTTCAATCAAAGATGTACAAGTGCAACAAGTTGCATCCCTTAATCTAAACTGACATAAAAGAAAGAGCACCTATCCATTGTGAAGAGATATGAAACAAATAACTCAAGATCCATCAAAACCACAGACATTTAAGAACCTTTTTAGTTAGAGTGGAATGTAGTGTGACAGAATCTTGTGAACACAAGTAGTCTCTGAGATTTCAATGGATACCCACACCTAAAGATTATGGTCAACAAATTACTGCCCACATAATTTGTTTTAGAGTTACTTCCCTTTTTGTCTTGCTGCTTAAACCAATGTTGCAATATATGACAATGTTTCTGAACATAACTTGTCTCGCAGTTTGCTATGGACCAGTGTTATTATCTAATGCTGTCCATATTGACAAATCAATGTGCTTGCAGACGTTTTTTTTTTTTTTTAAATGTCATTGCCTTTTCTGACTTACAGTTCAATGCAATATATGACAGAATGTTGAATAAATCTATTCTTGTGGTTTTCGGTGGATTGCTGTAAAACTTGACCAACCATCGTACATACTCAATTTTCAGAAGCAGTTACGGCAATTTTTAGGACAGAATCTTGTGAACTAAACTAGTCTTAAAGATGTTTTCAAATAGACAGCATACTACAGACTCATCTCCATTAAGGTTCACAATGGCAAATGCATCACACTTTTTGTTGTATGTTCCAACATCTCCAACCCTCTACACCCACACTTTGACTGGGACACAAAGTGTCACAATCAAATCCATCCTATATATGATGCATCTTCCTTCAATGACTGCATGGAACAAGTTTGATCAGAAAATATTTGAAAAAGATATTGTCATTGAAATCTGTGTATTTATGACCTTTCACCCAATTCCAGCAACCCAAGAGACACCCTCCCCTCTTGTTGATGGCTACCCTAAGGAAACTTTACTCCACAGTTTTGTGACTAACCACCTGATTAAAATGAAAAATATTTCATAAATTACAATGCCACCTAAAAGTGAGTCAATACCTTTTTTTTTATTAGAATCATTCGTGTTGTATATGTGCTTGTGGATCATCAAAATTGGCCAAGATGGTCTACAATAGCTGCCCCTTTTTTAAAATTACCAAATTTGAAGAAATTATTGAAATTTGCAAAAAGATAAATACAGATCTGAGTAAAAACAATGGATGAAGTATCATTTTTATCACTAGAAAATCAAAACAACAAAAAATTTAACTTCAGAATTTGTGTCAAAAAAAAAAAAACAAATCCGATCTATCCATGGAAACAAGTCAAACAATCCAATCCCTCTAAACAAGATGTCAATGAACCAAGTATAAAACAGATTTAAATGGTTTTCTTGAAAATGAAAGTGCTTTCAAACACCTGACATTCACTCTACATTAACAGGGGAGACTACTAATATATAACAAATTTCTCACCTACATTCCGTATAAATGGAAATACCTTAAGATGTAACTTACCTGAGAATGCAGGACCTCTAACTGTAATGACTGACAAAATGAGTCTGAGACACTGTTAAGGAATATAAGATGAAAGCAACTAATAAAGAAAGATGTTGTACAATCAACAGCACCTTGGTTTAAAATACACAAGCATTCTAACTGTTCTTTCCTGGCTAAATATAAATCTGTCAAACAACATTCAACTGAATATGTCTCCAGAGATACTGCCAGGATTTTATCTAAAGGGTAGAGTTTCCCTTTGTCACCAAAATAATGGGCGAGTAGATAAGAGAAGCAGAAGGAGATGGATATTTACCTAGTACTTAAATACCCATCTCTATTTTTTCCAGCTTCACTCTTTTAGAGATAAACTAAAATCAAAATCCTCAAAAGATCTCTCCTCTAGTTTTATAAGTATTAATCTATTCAGTGTTTCTCAGTTTAATCTGTTCCTTATGTGTGTATGAATATTATTGTGTCTTTCATGGTCTGCTGTCCGAAGGGGCATATGCATAACTAGCTTAGCCAGCTTGAACAAGTTGGGAAACTCTTCTTTATGGTTGTTATGTACAATTTTCCAAAGCTCATATATATTGTCTCTTTGATATCTCTGCTCCAAAATAAGATTTTTCAAAACTGAGCTCTGTCAAAGTTACACTTTCTTGAAATGCTGCTTTGCTGACTAATATGCCAGAATTTTGATCTGTTCCATAATGCTGTATTGGGTCCATCAATGCCATAGTTTCCTTGTTCAGAGATTGATATTTTGATCAACAACAAAAAAAATATCCTTACTTTAAAATTTATTTTTGATTCTTAGTTATTTGATTTATCTTAGTCCTTAGCATGCTATATAGTTTTGCAGCACAAGATCCCTCAGGGCTGAATTGTTTGAGAAAAGAAACAAAAACTGCACAACTTTTAAATTGCCTGCATTTAAGTTAGACTTGGTATTCTGCCTTTTCAACATTTAGTTTCAAAATACCACTGAACTGGGGTTGACTGGCATGAATTCTGTTTTTGTCCATCTAGCATGTACATCAGATTCGTACTGAACATCTTTTTCGGGTTCTGAATCACAAACTGGCATTTTCATTAATACTTTGCAGCTCCACTGCTCTGTTATACTATAGAACCTTAAAAATCAATGCCATGAGAGCTATCATCTCCAGTATTTGCCAAATGAAACCATCATCTGAAGATGAAACATAGTAGGAGTCAGCCATTGGGGGTTTTCAAGGCAGCTTGTATTTTCAACATGCATTTGTAAAACTTCCTTGATGAATGCAAGGTTAAAATTACAACAGAATGCATGTTCTGGGTCCCAATGTACAAATCAAATTTAGTTTAACAACTATTCATGTCAACCCAAAGTACACAGATGTGTAAGCAGTTACCTACTTGAACAAAGACAGAACTATCAGACCTCTACTTATATCATGACAAGCACTTTAAGGGTTAACAGTTAAATAAAATTTGTATACTGTGCAGAGTATATTTTTATATGTGCAAATTTAAACTAATTTGCAGGAGCTCTCAAGCTGCAATTTCATACAAATCTTGCATTATTCACACACTTGCAATCATTGGCAGCATCTCTGTGTCTCTATTGAAAATGCATGAACATATTACCTGTTCCATTTGTAATAAATATAACTGTCTTCAAACAACATGTTCATATATTTCCAGATTCAATTCCAGATAAAGCTGTTAGGCTGATTAATTTTAATCTTTTAAAACATTAGCAATGATTTTTACATATTAAAAATCCAACCAGCAGCAAGTATTAAAACTGTTGGGAAATAACATATTTTATATTTTCAAATTTCAAATTTTAAATTCTACAAAATTTAATCATTATGTCTCACATGACTGCAAGCAAAGAGAGTAAATGCTGTTTTCTCCTTATAAAAACTTATATTTAACTTCAGTTTCTGTTGTAAGCTCAAATCCAATTCTTTGAGACAACAAAAACGACCTATGATAAAGGAAATGAGTCCTTTCTGATCAATGACATGATATTTCAATGTCTGAAATTCATTGAACTTCTTTGCAAGTCAGACAATAAAAAATACCTGTATTTCATGAATTGTTCTCCTTCCAAATCTACACAATTTAAGTTACAAGAACCGCATGCCATGAATTCTTTTCCTCAGAAATGTAATCAACATTTTTAAAAAGCAATAGGCATGTATCAGCATAGTTGTAGCATAAGTCCACTTTTACTTGAATAATTTTGTTCAATGCCAGTTCCTGTTAATTGGCACAAGACAAGGATACGTAAAACTCTGCATAAATCATGAAGAGGCTTGTCATTATCCAGGAGTCGTGACTGGACCAGCTGGTGAATGTAGTTGATCTGAAAAAGGAAATTAAGGCAGTCTTTGCACATACGAATATATACAACTAGAATTAGGTCCATGGTATGACACTGCATATACCATTCTTCCAAGCCCATGACACATAGGGTGTGGTCCAATACCCAAAGTAAGCAAGTGTTACAACAATGATATGTGAGTTTGCTGCTTTCATGTCCATCAATATAGCAATCTTTAAAATTTCCAAGATATAACCCAGGGCAATCCCCCTATGCATGACCCAGAGTCTGTGCTGAATGCACATGTGAATTGATCTCCTTATTTTGATTAAATTTAATCAAGAAAATCTGGTTGGACTTCAACAATTTCCAAGATATTACCTAGTGCATACACACATGGAATAGCCCAAGGCCTGTACTGGATGCAAGGTAAATCTGTCTCTTCAATCCCATTAAATGTAAACATGGTTATGAGGTGGTGGTCTTAAAAGTTTCCAACATATAACTCAAGAGCACACACCCTACCTCAAGAGGCATCATTCAGTACCTATGTTGGATGACTAAAAACACATCCCCAGCAAAACAGGCATGATTCAAGGAATATGCTGGATGACTGAAAGGCAGATCCCCTACCCATAGGTCATAATTCAGGGCCTAGGTTGGATGAGTGAAAGGCACATACTCTGTCTATGGGTCATGATTCAGAGCCTATGTTGGATGACTGATTGGCACATCCCCTGCACATGGGTCATGATTCAGAGTCTATGTTGGATGACTGATTGGCACATCCCCTGCACATGGGTCATGATTCAGAGTCTATGTTGGATGACTGATTGGCACATCCCCTGCACAAGGGTCATGATTCAGAGTCTATGTTGGATGACTGATTGGCACATCCCCTGCACATGGGTCATGATTCAGAGCTATGTTGGATGACTGATTGGCACATCCCCTGCACATGGGTCATGATTCAGAGTCTATGTTGGATGACTGATTGGCACATCCCCTGCACATGGGTCATGATTCAGAGTCTATGTTGAATGACTGATTGGCACATCCCCTGCACATGGGTCATGATTCAGAGCCTATGTTGGATGACTAAAAGGCACATCCCCTATCCAACATGCAGAATTCAGGGCTTATGTTGGATGACTGTAAGGCGCATTCCCTACCCATGGGTCATGACTCAGGTTCTATGTTGGATGAATTAAAGGTACATCCCCTAACCCAATAGGCATGAGTGCTTGTGTGATTTGAATTTTTAACATAGCTTTAAATAATTTTTCAGTCATACTGCTACAATATCTGCAGTGTGACAGTTTATAGTAATGTCTAGCACTGGGGCATCATGCCACAGGCATGTTGCATGATGTCCCACCCAGTTACATTATCCACACATCAGGTCAACCAGTCCTAACACTAACCTCTTAATGTTGAGTGCCAAGTGAGGCAGCTGCTAGTACCATTTTTATAAGTCTTTGGAATGACTCGGCTGGGGCTCGAACCCACAACCTCCCACATCCAAGACAGATGCTCTAACCACTTAGGCCACTGGTGCAGTCCCAATAGGCATGATTCAGGGCCTATGCTGGATGACTAAAAGAAACATACCCTACCAAAGAGACATGATTCAAGGCATGACTGAAAGGCATATCCCCTATCTGTGGGTCATGATCCAGACCTTATGTTGGATGACTGAAAGGCACAGCCCCTACCCAAGGGCATGATTCAAGGCCCATACTGGATGACTGAGGGACACATCCACTACCCAAAAGGAATGATTCAATGCCTTTGTTGGATGACTGAAAGGCACATACCCCCTCCAATGGTCATGATTCTGAGCCTCTGTTGGATGATTGAATGTACATCCCCTCCCCAATAGGAATGATTCTGGCTTATGTTGGATGACTGAAGGCACATCCCCTACCCATGGGTCATGATTCAGGGTCTATGTTGGACAACTGACAGGCACATCACCCACCCATAGGTCATGGTTCAGAGTCTATGTTGGATGACTGAAAGGCACATTCCCTACCCATGGGTCATGATTCAGGGCCTATGTTGGATGAATGAAAGGCACATCCACTACCCAACTGGAATGATTCTGGCCTATGTTGGATGACTGAAGGCACACCCATGGGTCATGATTCAGGGCCTATGTTGGATGACTGAAGGCACACCCATGGGTCATGATTCAGGGCCTATGTTGGATGACTGAAGGCACACCCATGGGTCATGATTCAGGGCCTATGTTGGATGACTGAAGGCACACCCATGGGTCATGATTCAGGGCCTATGTTGGATGACTGAAGGCACACCCATGGGTCATGATTCAGGGCCTATGTTGGATGACTGAAGGCACACCCATGGGTCATGATTCAGGGCCTATGTTGGATGACTGAAGGCACACCCATGGGTCATGATTCAGGGCCTATGTTGGATGACTGAAGGCACACCCATGGGTCATGATTCAGGGCCTATGTTGGATGCAGATGTGAATTCATCACCTAATGCTCTTTAAATTTACATATGTAAGTAGGGCAGGAATCAGAACAATTTCGTAACTGTGACCCAGCAGAACATCACCTAACTCAGGGGGTTGACCCATGATCTTATTCCATCTACTCATCTCCTGTATATGTATGTGGCTACAGGGTAGGACCACAACATTTTCCAAGTGATGAACCAGGAGAGCATTCCCCTACAACTGATGCAAGACCTGAGTGTATGATCATAAAACCTGTGTCATATGTTATATTCATGGCCTCTGTGATGACACACAAATGTTCAAATCTCCACCTGTACTTAAGAAATACATTGGAATGTTTAAAAAACTAAATTTTTACAACTGTTGTGCACATTTACAGACCAAATGCAAAATCACACAACAAAGATTCAAATCTGTGTCTTCAACAGTGTAGGAAAAGAGACACTACACATTTTTTTCAAAGAAATGTGTTGGCTGGAAAAAATGTAATGGATCAAGAAAAATTGTCATGATAAATTTCCATGATTTTAAATATAATGGAACAAAAATACTATGTTTTAATCACTAAAAGAGGATGGAAAGCCAGTATTCATATACATACAATCAATGGTTCAAGAATATTCATAAAACACATTAGCTCTTTGTGCAGTACATTTCACAAAGAAAGTTGGCAGACTGAGTGTAAGTGAAACAATGTAATATGCAAAATATGTGAAAATATTGCAAGATCTTTTCTACGTCTGACATTATATTATCAATCAACTACTAAGTACAACAATGTATTATGCAAAAGATGTGACGATCTTTTCTATGTCTGACATATTAACAATTTAGTAAAACAAGGTATAAATGATGTAAAGATATTCCAAGAACTTCTGCATGTCTGACATGATATTATTAGTTGCTACATAATAATTACCTGAAGTGAATGAACAAGAGATTTTCCATCTGAAAAGAAAGGAAAAAGGAAAATCATGTAAGAATCCACAGAAGTGTACAGAGAGAGGTCTCATGTATAACCTTAAGCTACACAAAATTAGGGCCCAACATTAAGATGTGGGATAGTTATAATAATCACATTATTCTTTATCATCTGTCTTTCTGTCCAACCAATAAAATTTCTTGTGACCAGCTTGTGACCAGCATAGCTCTGCAACCTTTACACAACACAGGATGCCATCTGGTAGTTGAACTGCCCATTACATGTAGAGAGCTGCCTCTGCAAACATTTTTGTGTTTACTCGTAGTATTTTGATGAAGTTATTGTAAACTGCATAGCTTAGGAACCAGTCACCATATTCTGATGCAATCTGGCATACACTGTCTTGAAAACCTAGTCATGTCCTTCATAGGTTTTGTTGTGTCAACTCCATTTTGAATAGAGTTATGACCCATGACAATTAACTTCATATCTTCCTCCATTCTTAAGAAGTTTTATTAAGGGCTGTTCCATTAAAACATATACCCCCCGGGGGGGAAGGCACTTTCAAAATCCACCAACCCACAACAGAAGCAATTTAAAAAAATTATGATCCACCGTCAGATATGTTTTAATCGAAAAACACTGCCCCCTAGAGAAGCATATTTTTTTAAACATAATTTCTGGCTATGGGTTAGTGGGTGGTAGAAGCGATTTTAATATTGGGTTGGGGACAGAAGCGATATAAATGACAGCTGGCTGGAGGTAATCTACTGAATTCTTATAGATCATATAATCTACTGCATATTTTTATTTGTACTCATTCATTATAATCAATCTTTTGTCCTTTGTTTGTTTGTCTGTCAGCCATGTATGTCTCTGATACTGTGAAATCACCGATTTTCTTGGTGGCTTATTATTTGTAGATGTCACTGATCAGTCCCTTCATAACTACTAATTTAATGACCATGAATAGAGATTTTATATTAGGGATTTCTATTCTAATACAGAAATCATGAATTTGTATCCTTACTAAACTGTGTGTTTACTAAAGTGATCACTATGTTTTGCTATTTTTCTTTGTTCTCAGGCATGCTGCTTTTGATTAGAATAATAGTTAAATCTTGTATTGCTTTAAATGTGTGGTCAGATGCTATGATTCCCTTATTATTTTTTTCAATAAATGTTTTGGTAAACGTATAATAAATGATTTGTCAGACAAAATCATTAATGCCTGCGAAAGTGATGTCGCATTATTTCTGCCAACTTTTACACTATATCATTTCTTGTAAGGGATCATCCATAAAGGACGTCCGCAAAGATGGGGGGAGGGGGGTTGTTCAAATGCGGACAAGGGGGGAGGGGGTTTAAAGGACCTTGCGGACGTCCGCACGCTAGTATTTTTTGTTTTGATATTCTGTGTTGAACAGCTGCTTTATGCCTACTGCGTGTATTCCAGTATGTTTTGCGGATGTCCTTTATGGGTGATGCCTAAGTATAAATTATTTGTTAATTTCAATTTGTACGATTCGTGCCACAGAATATATATGAATGGGTTGGTATTAAAACATAGGTCTGGACCCCAGTGCCTGAGGTTGATTACATGGCCCACATATCAACCCTGCTAGATGGGGACGTCCGCAGCCGGGGTGGGGGGGTGGTAAGCCACATGCGAACAAAAGCGGACAAGGGGAGAGGGGGGGTTAGGAAAACAGGTATTATCTGTGGACGTCCTTTATGGACAACCACTAAGAACATATATTTCAGTTACCGACGTCTTATTTTTATGCCTTGTTGCAAGACTAATATAAGTTTTAAAAAAAAAAAAAAGAAATATAGCAAGTCAAACATTTTTATATCATAAATTATATTTTTAAAAATGGATGAAAGTCAAAAGTCAAGGAATCATTTTTTCCCAGAGTATTCGTAAAATCAGTGTCATTGCAGTTAACTGTATTGTCAACAGCATCATCATCATCACTGATGGTCTAGCAGTAACATTCTGCACTTTTAATCCAGTTGTCACAGGTTCTATCTCCCACTTCTAGTCTTTCATACGAGACTTATACATATGGTATAAGATGATTGTCTTGTGATACAGATCTGAGGGGCTTCCAAGGCAGAGTGGTACAAGATGCTTGTCATGTGATTACTTGCCTCCAATGTGTTCTTCCTCCACCTAATATACTGTTAACCCCCCCCTCAAAAAAAACAAACCAAACTAAATCAACCAATCAACTGTGGCAACAGCAGCAAAGGTACTAGTCCATCATTTTTGCCACAGCTGTATGAGTTTATAATCTTTGACTCTAGTAATTTTTGTAGACCTTTGAATATTGTCAATTATGCCTTTCTGACAGTTACCTAACAGTCATCATCAGTTGGTACAAATGGATTTTTCATGGTAAACATACGAGCTGGAGAAGTCTTGCACAATCCTGCATCACACGCTGCCAAAAAGTTTACATTTTAGCTCACTTAAAGTTTCTCTAGCAATGTCCATTGTTCCAACCAGAACTGTTATAACTTATTCAAGCTATATTCACCGATATCTGGAGATGTGCATCTGTAATAAATATTTGTAACAAAAGTATGAGAATGCATCAGTGTTTTTCAATGATGCATTTGAACTGAGCAACAACCAGAATGAACAAACCAAGAAATGAAATTGTTCACATCTCTCAGGCAGAAGTACAGTGTATAATCATAATCTGCCAAAAAGATTTTTCAATCTTTAAATTTGCCAGATTTTTTTCCAATCATACTGATTCAGTGGACATAATCACCAGAATGGACAGAAACAGACTGAAACAGATATAACCAGAAGGTTAAAATCAATTTGAGTAGCTAAATTCATGTGGTTTAGTTAACTGTACACCCTTTATTGTCCTCCCTTTGATGTAATTTCTTACTGAAGCTGAGAAAAAAGAGGCACACTTCTACTCATTATTGTTGTTATTATACTTCTCCATTCCAGCCTGTTCTTATGATCTTGTCCCCCCCACATACTGTTTGTCTTGTTTATGAATCTAAATTTGTCACTTACTTTTCCTACTACTATACTGTTTGTGAATATGCATATCAGTGTGAAATGTAAACGGGGAGACTAAATCCAAGATAGAAAACCTCTACAGTTCTGGATGTATTCTGCTTGGATTCCATGTTTCTGCACAAAACTCAAAGCTCAAGACTCGCTGTACTAATTCAGTTCCCATTGTAAACCTGTGCAAACACCATGATATTAAAATTCAATAACTTAAAATTTTGAGTGCTCATGATCACATTTGTATCAGTATAGACACGTCTATGAAGACAGCTTTTGTGAAAAGAAAACCATAACAGCTGCACCATTTTCTGGATTGACACAAATTTGAAATGTGTGCTTTCAATACTACACAGAAGAGTCAGCTGCTGATTTCAGTAACAAGTCTTCCAAACTCAGGTCTGTAAAGTGACAGAAATTATGTTAATAAAACAATGTCCCTGACTTTTATCAGTTACATGTAGGACAAGCTCTCAAAAGATTCTTTTTACTAAAATCTTACTTTCTTTATCAACCAATCAGGGACAATCAAACCATGTATACTCTATTTTATCTTCACTGATTTATAGTATGGTTCTCATTCTTTCATATCTGTAGTAATGCTAGTCCTTCAACAACTCTCAATGGTTGTATGCCTTTTTCGACCATGCTGACTGGACACACTGTAAGATAATGTTCAAGTAACAGAAATACCATGGGATAACCAGAGACCAATAAAATCAAATAAAATGGTCAAGTTATCTACCCTGCAGGGATGCTGCCAGGATTTCAGGATTTAATCAAAGTTGTGTGTGTGTGTGTGTGTGTGTGTGTGTGTGTGTGTGTGTGTGTGTGTGTGTGTGTGTGTGTGATCTCCAATGAGGAAGTGGTGGCAGGAGGAATAGCCATTGTTAAATATCTCCCTAACACTTAAATATCTGTCACTCTTTCTTACTGTTCCACTCTGTTAAGGCTCTACTGAAATCAAAATACTCAAAGAGATGTCATCTCTAGTTGTGTAGCGATTATTACTGTGATGTCACTGGGCATGGTCACATGGTTGTGGTGGGGTATTGGTTGGGATGGCAGAAAGACCATAGGCTTACTCCGTATTTTACAGCTAATTACGATGTTGTCAAAAGAATTAAAATTTTTCTAACAATTCAGTTGGACTCGGATTATATACTTGATTCATAGTCAATGAATAGGTTCTAAAATTGATGTGTTTATTTTGGAACCAAGTTCCTCCATCACATTCAAGATCTGAATATACCAAAGGTTAAATTAGAACAGTTGCATCCTAAATTACTATCATGGCTACTTTAAATGTTATTTAATGTGAGACTTTAATGCCAGAACTCATAGGTTCAGTGATTTTTGGGTTAAAAAATGAATTTCTTCCCAAACAACTCAATTTGGTGCAGATTACATTGTTTTTTAATGATACTGAGAATTCTTGATGTGTAAAAATTGCACAAGAAACGAACAACATCAGATTAGAAAATTGATACCACTTGGGAAAAACTGATAGGAATACGCAGAAATAATGATAGTATTATTTAAATGGAATATGTGGTTACAATACGAGTGCTGGTTCTACAACTTTGCAAAATACATCTTGTACAACTATTCTGTTGTTTCTAACAACACTCTGTAATATGGCCAGAGATCTCGGAAACGCTTAATTACGCGTATTTGGATGCAAATTTTTTATTTGGGACACAGAAAATCACCCACACAGTAGTCCTCTGTACGCACGTTTTTGTTGCAAACAGGAAAGTTTTGCGGCAGAATAAATATATTTTAATCACTATGAAAACTGAAGCAATGCTTTTATTTTAGTTTGTTGCTGACTTCTTTGATCAAAGGTCGCCGGCTTGCTTTGATGAAGGTGCGTGTGTTATTGAAGGCGCCGCTAAAGGCTCCCTTTGAAGGACCAAACAAATACCCGTTTGTTATTGCTGCGGCAACATCAAATAATTGTAGAACATTGAGACAATTTTTTTTTTTTAAAAAATTTCCTGAGTATATATCGGTGCTTCAGAGGTAATCAGTGTTCATTGAAGTTGCAGCAAAACTATTTTTTTTTTTGTTTTTTGTCTTTTTTTTTTAATTGCAGTCATGTGGTTGACTGTAGTCATTTCACGTTCATGCCCTCAGAGGTTGTCGATTGTAGCTAGTCAGTTGCATGGCTAGTTTGATTATATTACAGCATACAGTATCAAGGCCAGATATCAGCATAAGCGGATTATGATATAACAATGCACTGTTAGGGTGGTTTGTCAATATGAAATAAGGATTTGTTTATGTAACAACAGATTCCAGTGCATTTTTATATCCAAGTTTGCGGCTTCCTGTCATGGTGCCTTTGAATTTCTCCACTCCAAACCCAAGACTGTATATACCGTTTTTATCAGCCAAAAATGTTGTCGCCAAAAATATTGCCAGATGGTATATTTTGCTGCCAATAAGGAAAACAAAATAACAATTTGCGACACTGGTGAAGCCCAATGCGATCACTGTTATTGATTTCATTTCCGATTGTTGCCGTATAAATATTGCCTGCGAACTCGAAATCAAGAGACTTGGACAAAATGCCATTTGCAAATTTAGACAAGTATTTTGGGGTTAAACAGAAAAATGAAGAAGATTTCAAAGAGATTCAGAACTGTGCTAAAGTTGCTAGAACTGATAGTTCGGATGCGACAGTAGCCAAGTGTAAGAAGAAAGTATGTGATGCCTGGCTTAGTGGGGACTGCAACTTTTGCTGGTGGGACTGCAACTTTTGCTGGTGGGACTCCTATTTTTACCAAATTAGGAGTCCTGGACTCCTAGTTTTAAAATCCTAGCGAGACCTCTGATGGCAATAATTTTTGCACACATGAAGTTGACCCACTTTATACTTTAGTCTCTTGCTAATTAATAGTTTTAGATTTTACAACAAAACTATGCACATTTTACCTTTATCACACCTTTAATACATGATCACAAATATTTAGACTGTAAGAAAATAGAAGTTACAATTTTATTAAAAGTATTGGTACCAGTAAAACTAAAGGAGATGGTAAAAAAGAATCAGGATGAAACAGATTAGTAGTGTAGTAAAGAATCCATATATCAGAATGACATCAAGTATTTTTTCATCAATTTCATCATTAGTTAATGACACTGCTTCAAAATGTTGTGTACTAGACAATAGTAATCCAATTTGTAATACAAATACCAAATGATGGCTTGGAACTAAGTGCCAAAAGGTCTGCAGAAAATATCAACATCCTCAAAATATACATAGGAATAACCAAACACAAACAGGACAAATTTTATCCATCTTACTTTGAGTTTACACAGTTCAGTCAGTTTCTTATGCTTGATGTCATTTAATTTTTTCACATAGAGAGCATGTACTTCATTTGGTAATACATCTGCATGATATGAAAGTTAGTCTCGTTATTCTTTTGTTGTCATAGTGGTTCTGCCAACTAGAGATTTACACACACTTAATTATGTTGTATGGGGATTCTCTGATGTTCCCTATGAGCATTAATATGTTGATTGTTTCTGAATATGATCCTCCTCCTCTATGTATGAATATTATTCTGTGCTAAGAACTCCCTTTCATTGCCTGCTGTCTGCAGTGCATATGCATAACTAGCCTGAACAAGTTACTGTTCTTTATGGTTGTGCAATTTTCAACATCTCACAGGTATGGCCCCATGGCCATGGGTATTCTCTTCGATATCTCTGTTCCAAAAAGAAAAGTTTTCACTAACATGAACTCTTCCAAAGATTCACTTCCACGAAGCAGTGCTTTGCTGCCTCTTATGCCAGATTTTTTCTCTTCCATAATGCTGTATTAGGGTTTTAAGTCCAACATTCCCATAGTCTGCTTGTTCAGACATGAGTATCTTGAATAAATATAGCCGGCATCCTGTCCATCCAACATGTACATTGGACTCGCACTCAACATCAATTTTGGGCCCAAAATCACACACTGGTATTTCCAGTGACATTTTCCCAATGTCCAACAGACTGATATACATGAAATTCATTGTCATCATAGCTATCACCAGCCAGTATTTGCCGACTGAAAACGTCGTCTGACGACAAACCCTGTTGTGATTCAGCCATTTTGGTTTCCTGTGTGGCCCTTATTTGAAACACGCATTTGTAAAACTTCCATGATGAAAGTAAGGTTAAAACTCCCATAAATGCTTGTTCCAGGGCCCAATGAACCAATCAAATTTAGTTTAACAGCCATTCATGTCGAACCGAAGTATCCAGCTATTTTAACATTTGCCTTCCTGAATCTGGATGTCGCATCAAACGCTGCTACACTGCTACTGGCAGCGCGAATTACGTCGCGAAATGCACTTTTAGAGTTAAAAGTTGAATAAAAATTGCATACTGCGCAAAGCACGTTTTATATCCGCAACGCTGACGTAATTTGGGGAACGTGTATTACTGCTTTAAAAGTACGCGAATTCGTACAAATTAGGTGCACTTGCATGAACTGGCATCATTTTCCGACCCAATGTTTTATTCACGTTAGACCACTAGGAGGGGGTTAGATGCGATTTTAAATATATATTCGTTATTTTTTTTGACAACCCCACCAGCGATTTCTCATTTTGTTAACACAACCCACAACAGAAGTGATTTTCCTAATCAACCTTCCACTGTCAGAATCAAAATAGTTTGAAACACAACCTCCTACAGAAGTTTTTTGGAAGTGCTGTCCCCAGGGGGGATATATGTTTTACTGGAACAGCCCTAAGAAATTTGGTATAGTCTGAGTACAGAAAAAAATGACAAAGTCTGTATAATATGCAAAGAAAAATGAAAGGCCCAAGTAGGGCCTGATATTGTTCACCTAGATGACATCTGCCTTATAGCCAAATGCAAGAGCAGTTTGCCATGAAATATGGGTCAGTAGGATGCTTTCTGTGGAAATTTCTTCCAATGCTGTTGATTACATATCTTATGAAAACAATTATTTTAAAGGTTTCTTTAGCTTTTGTATTTCCATCCATATCTGATGCTTTCTTTCCAAAGTTTGTTATTATTCTGATTGGTGTTTTCTTGTAAACAAGGTGTGCAAATGTTTGTCTACATTTAGCAATGACAGCCAAATTTCATGAAACATCAGCACAATTTTTAACACGAAAATACCAATTCATGCCATGACATTTTCTGTAAAATTTTGGTCAAATATGAAGTATGGTTTTTTAGAACACATTTATAATTGGTCTTTTCTATTTTTATTATTAACACCAGATAGACATCATTGGTAGAAACTTGAAAGACCTCTATGCCAGGACTGTGTCAAGTTTTGCCAATTAGTTTAAGAAGAATTAGTTTCATAGCTTTTGTGTTTTAGTAACGTTGTAAAAAGGGTGGATATCAGCAGAATTTTTACATAGCCATATACCCTGATATAGTACAATTTATTGCCATAAATATTACAATATACTGGGAAAATTTTGCAAAAAATGAAATAATAATATTACATAATGCAAAAGACTTAAAACTGTTTATTTCTTTCAAATATTTTAGGTGAACAAAGACTGGTTTTAAATTGTTGATGGCATATGTTACAAAAACAACTGTTTCAAGGCTTCTCTATTTTTTCTATCTTCAACATTATTTTTGGCATAGCAGCGTCAATTTTACAATTGTAAATGGCCTTTATGCAAGTAAGCTTTCTCTCCAATTTGATCTAATTATGCTAAGCAGTTTTTAGAAGAAGTCTTTAAAAGTTTTTCTTTCTTAGTAACTGCATCCATAGTTGATAGCAAATAGGCATCACCAGGAAAAGTTTGAAAAACATTCATGCCAACATGCTTTCTCTCGAATTTAGTCAAATTCTGTGGACTGGTTTTTGAGCACATGTCAAGTTGTTTAAAGATTAATTTAATTTTAGTAAACAGTAAACCATATTTGATGGCAGATCAATATTATCTGTACAAATTTTGAAGCCCTCAATGCTGGAATGTTTTCTGTCAAATTTGGTCAAATTCTGTGGAGTTATTTTTGAGAACTCAGTTAAATATTCTTCTCTTTTTGGTAATGTGATGATATTTGACACGAACTGGTATCATTTGTAAAACTTCAAAGGCCTTCATGCTACGATTCTGCCTGCCAAGCTTGAATGAAATTGGTTTTGTTGTTGTTGAAGCAATTGTTGAATGACACACAATGCAAGCAATGTTCCCTCTAAGGTGCGCAGCTTATTAGAAAATGCTGCGCAGCAGTTTCAAAATTCTGTGCACAAGTTTTGGAAGCAAATACACATGCTGTGCAGCAGTTCCAAAATTCCATGCACACAGGAAAAATATTTGAGGGAACATTGAATGCAAGACAGATGGTGATCATAGCAAACAAGGGCATACCATAATCTTACTGGACCTAATGGTCAGGTGATCTAAACAACCTGCATGTGCATTGTGTGTCTTCAATTAGCATGAAAACTTAAACTAATATTTAGGCTGCATGCATTTTACCTCCTGTCTCATGGTCCTCTACCAGAATTTCAATATCAAGCAGACGCCAGGGAATCGTGGGACTATCACCCATCAAGGTCAAAGTTACCTGTGAAAATAACAAAAATGTCATACATATTATATATGGCAAGATAAAAAATATATTCTAATGCAGCAAAACCCATTTCACTGGTTATGATTCACACTATCAAGCCAGACCTATTTCAATGGGTCACCATGGTAAAACCCATTTCACTGGTTATGATTTGCATTATCAAGCTTATCTTGACTAGTCAAGGGTATGATGTGTAACCCTCTCTACACCTTGGCGTTGTGAAGATTTATCAAGCCAGACCTATTTTCAATGGATCACCATGGCAAATCTGCATATTTTAAAAATACATACTCTACCACTCACCGTACCATACAACTTTGACACAGAGGCACACTGCAAAATCTCTTAAACAAATCCTTATGCAATGGCTGTATGTATCAAGTTTGGTTTAAATAATAAAAAATTACTTTAACTGCAATGTTTTAAAAATTGTTACCCCATGACATTCTCCCAAAATCTATGTCACACTGGGAGCCTATGTATGCATAACTTGGGCCATTTTTGTATATTTAACCTTTAAATCCCTCCCATGCATCCAAGAGGAGTAGCCTAAAAACTATAACCAAGTCACAAATGGTTATCACATGGCAAAATATGTATACATTACATGGGCAACTTTTGCATATTAGACCCCGTCCAAGGGGAAGGCCCCAAACCTACATCCATCTTGCAAATGGGCATCATATTTGCAAACTATGTACAAAGCTTGATGAATTTCCATCAGTTTAGGATGAAATAGAGGTATGGATACATGAAAAGTATTGAATGGGGAAAATTACATGCATATGTTGCAGCATCAACTCCATAAGGGCTACATAGGAATAAGAATATGTACATGTTACAGCATCAACTCTACTGGGACTACATAGGGATAACTATATATACATGTCGCAACATCGACTCCATAAGGGCTACATAGGGATAATTATATGTACACATTGCAGCATCAACTCTATAGAGGCTACATGGGGATAATTATATGTACACTTTGCAGCATCGACTCCATAAGGGCTACATAGGGATAATTATATGTACACATTGCAGCATCAACTCTATATGGGGTTACATGGGGATAATTATATGAAAATGCTGCAGCATCAACTCTATTGGGGCTACATTACAATAACTATATTTACAGTTGCAGAATCAACTCTGTAGGGGCTATATGGGGATAATTATATATACAGCAGCGTCAACTCTTCTGGGGCTACATAGGGATTATTATATGTACATGATACATAATTAATTCTATAGAGGCACAGTGACACTTCTAAGTTTACAATTATCTCATTTTTCTGAACAAGATTAATAATGTCATACTTGAAGTCAATGATTTAACTTTAAAAATATGATAATGTTGTAGGTAATTGTAACAGAATTTGTAGCATTTTGTGGTGGACTATGTAACAATGACTAAAAAACACAATTTACCATGTTAAAATGATTCTTAGAAAACTTCTTGGCTTGTCTGAAGCAATACATCTCTCCTATTCTCAATGTTTTACTATATTAGTACTTCTTTATAATCCATGTACAGGTTTACTGAAGAAAATAATAAAACCTAACATTGTTACTGTGCATGACATTTACACAATGCATGAATAAAACACTCCATCAGTAAAAGTATGTTTTACCTGAAATTCATGTTCTACTATGAATTTTACTCTGCCATTTTCTGAAATGAAGAGAACACATTTGAGAAATTAATATAAGAAAAAAATGCCAATCTTTATGTACATGCATGATACAAAATGGATTAAAATGTACGATAGTTTTACTTTTGGAGACAAGTTATCTGAGGATTTTAACAGAACTTTTAGTACTTAATATATCAATGAAAAGAGTTCAATACCATCATACATCATATGCTACTTGCAGTAGTAATTAAATTTATATAATTTTGTGTCTGTAGGTTTGATGACTCCACTATGATTCAATGTTATTTTGCAAAGTTGTCAAATGAATAATAAATAATCATTACCTTCCCTGAACAAATAACTTTTCTGAATATATTCACAGATGAGTAACTTGTTTAAAACTGATTTAATAATCTTGGAGATGAAAATTCAACATGTAATTTGTCACCTTTATTATTTCTGTATGGGTCTGATTCTTCTTTCTTATTAATAAACTGGTCCCTCCAAAAAGATTCTGGACAGATTATAGCTAGGAACCAGTCAAGTTACTGATATAACAATAGTGATATTTCATATATTTGAATTTTGTTTGCTAAACAATGAAATTAGTAATAAATTAGAAAATTTTCCTCTGCAATTTTCAAGCATTAGTTGTTTAAGGTAGGTAATGATTATTTTAACTGGGTATTAAATTTTAAGAAAACACAAATGGCTGAATCATGGAGGGGTAAATAAATATGTTCCACAAACTTTGCATTGCTTGGTGACCTTGTTATATGATATGCAAGAAATAATATCATAGTATTACATCAGATCATTAATAAAGATTGAAATTAATTGAAAAACCTTGTCATCATTCAATATAATCAACAAAGAGGTATACCCACCTATTGTCAGTTTTCTCATTAGTGGGGGTAGCTCCATCGAAACCAGTCTGTACTGAATGACCTGATCCAACCTCTGAAGGGTCTGCTGCTTCTCACTAGGGGTGATAGGGTCAGGAGGTACAATCTTGTCCTACAAACAAGTCAAGGGAGGTAACATTATGAATCTACATATTATAAATGTTTTTGTTTAAAATGTTCCACATTCAGTTCAATGAAAAGCAATGGAATCGAAAGAAAAAAAGAAATGGTCTATGCAAGATCTGTTATCTTTTATACATTTCCAATTTATTATTATGTATATAAGTCTCACCTCCTTTTACTTTACTTTTTCTGGACAATGTTGGAACAGCCCTTTGCTAACGTGAAACTGAAAGCAAGTTCTAAGTTTCTTATTAAAATAGTACAAAGGTCCAGTGACACTGCATATAATGGAATCAATACACACCTCTCCATGGGAAAATTAGTTACAACAGTCCTGCTATTCCATCATGACTGAAATTAAAATGATGTATTGTATTTTAGCACTTAAAAAACTTTGCCTTTGGAGAATTAAATATTGTAAATGAGATTTATTTTCAATCAGGTGGTACAAGACCTTTCATGTTTTGTTGCACACAATAGTCTGTATTTTACTTATGTGCAAGCCGACTTACACTGATACATACAGGCTGACTTACACCGACACATGCAGGCTGACTTACACTGATATATGCAGGCTGACTTACACCGATACATGCTGGCTGACTTACCCTGATACATGCTGGCAACCTTGGATAAGTTCCCAGTGTCAGAACATCAATAGCACAAAGAAGGGAGAAGTTGGGCAACCTAAAAGAATATAGAAAATGAATATTGATTCAATTAATTCAATGCAATAATTTTGTCAATAAGAAATATGAATTGACAATATGCTTATGTGCTGAAAATTTACAAGTACTCATTAATTAATAGCAACTCTGCTTTATATTACATCTGAAAAATTATCTGCACAATTGACTTCAATATTAAAATACTGCAAGGTTATTTTCAGAAAAAAGTTATTGGATACATAAATTTTATCTCACATGCATAAAGCACTATATTAATTTGTTCCAGGTATTGGTGAGTGATATCTTATGGGTAAATATACAATTTTCTGAATCTGTTAAATCTATTCATTTTTAAGCTAAATATTAAATTTATTCTTCTCCAACCTTTGTAAGCCCTTGAAGAACAATGTGATATAGGTCCTCATGTGAAGGATAAAACTGTTCTCTTAACAAAAGACTGCACAACCAAGAGATTACCACAGCAGGTGACTGCAGTGGAGCTTGAGTCAAAAGGCCAGGAAAAATGTATTACATTTTCTTACCAAAGATAATTTCCAGACAAATCCAGTGACAGCTTTAAACCAATGCCTATGAAAAGGTTTGTGCTGGCACTAACAAGGTCTGTTGGATGTCAAGGCAACTGCCACAGGGCCCACTAGCTTTCTACCAAGCTAAATCTCAGTGAGAAAAGCCGGAGAAAGCAGACCGTCTGCCACCCCTGAGCATAAAAATGTCTAAATTGGATAGTTGAATTTTAATGCAAGGTTCATAATGTAAGTTCCAAAATAGTGCTGATATTTTCATGAGGCATACTGGATCGTATGCCAAGTGAATCAGTCTCTTAAAGCAAGAGGCTAAGTCTTGGAGAGTAATGTCTGTATTTTCATCCTTTGCTGGGAGGAATAACCTTTGCCAGCCCAGATGAATGCTTTTGGTGCATATACAGTTCATTTTAGTGTACAAACAGGATCTTGGGGTCTCAGATCTCTTGAAGGATCTAGCTAGGTGAGGTAGTGAACGATCACCTACTTATTACCCACTGTTGACAAACAGGTTTTGGCCATCAAATCTGGATGCATCATGAAATAACTAAACCATATGAGAATAACTAAAAGTGCATGCCTTGTACTCACAATGCAAGCTGAAGCCAGGCTAACAGAATGAGCATATCTTGTCTGATAAGCAGAGTTAGCAATATTCTGACCAAACAATTGTATGTTCAACAACTGAGCCTTGTAAAAACTTAAGTGATACCATCTGGAGACCAATGTGAACAACGTAAGAACTAAAGAGACAGTCCATCTGGGGACCAATGTGATTTACTGGTCAAAGCTGGATAACATGTGAGAAGATATCATGGTCTATATCTGCTCTCCCATGATGTCTGAAAGTGTCACAAGTCATGAAGTGATACCACTTAATTGAAATTTGCTAATTTCTTCTCAAGAAGCAGAGAAAGAAATTTGCCAGTTGCAGAATATATACCAGCATGGGAACAATAGAGTTTTTCTTACACCAATGTGTAAAGACATAACATTTTCCCTCGTACACCTTTAAAGTGGAAGGCCTTTACGTTTGTGCAAATTTCAACCCAGTTGAAGGGTTGAACTCACTTCCACATACAACAAAATGTGAACAAGTCTGTCTCGACATGGCTGGAAAACCTGGGATCTTGTATGCCTAAACAGGTTGAGTAACATCTGGATTTTCCTGAGAAAGTCTATCATACTGATGGATTGTTGGAGCTGATGGAAGGAAGGATAGTCATACTCTTCATCTGCATCCATTTATGCTTGGGGGGGAGGGGAGCACTTAGTAGGAGACATTATACCAATGATTTCACTCAAACCATACTCAGTGCTTTCTCATCAAACCAATGTCGGTAGCTGAAACACAGGCAGACAAGAAAGGATATCCCCTAAATCCAACATTTGTGACATGGTCTCATCAATAATTCTCATCTGGGATTCAAACAGTAGATTCAAAGTTGGCAAGCTATTCAAAACCAAACACTGACTGCATGTAATGGAAGCTGATGGCAAAATCTGGAGAATCATAGATGGCTGGTAGGATGTGCTGATCCTCCACTATACTTTCTAATGACTCTGTGTTGGGATGATGGCTCAGAACAACACTGAACAACATCTGAAAATTTTGATTTTGCGCATTTCCTTTGTTCTTCACTTCTTTCTGTGGGATTGTGGCCCAAATCCCTTACGATCAACTTCTGCTGGTGCTGTATGGGCCTGAGGTACATGTATGTATATATAATAAGTCATAAGTAATAAAAATGGACAAAAGGTGTAAACTATGTCCACAAAAGGGTCATGAAATATTAAACTGCATTGAAGTTCAACAGCATGTTATAAAAAAAGGCTATACTGAATACAAACAACAGTTGTCCATAAAAGGGACTAAGGCTCTACTAGCAGAAATGAATTTCCTGGAACTCTAAGATAATTTAACAGCTAAATACTGAAACCATGTTTAATATTTCTGAGTAATAACATGATTTTGAAATTAGCTGTTGCTGCAGTCATATTGCCTGTATGATCAATAATAGCAAGATTTTCAAAATGGTCACCATGAAGGCGATGTTGAGGTCAGATGAGCACCATTTTATTTCAGAACCAAAAGTATGCTGAGACATTTGATGAATGTATTTTTGAGACGGACTGATTCACTGTAGTGAAAACCTTAATTGCTGAATGAACTTCATGCAAAGTATCTGATCAGGATGAAACAGTTGAATCCCACGGACAAAGACTGATTAATTTGTTCTAAACAAAAATAGGAATACCTATGGGATCATTAAAATCAATATAATTCATGCCAATAAAACTAAAATGACATGGAATTGACATCTACAACCAGCATTTTGACCTTGGAAATGGTAGTGTTTTAAACGATCATAAGAAGATTGGTTTAAAAAATGAAATAAATCAGCCAAGTTTAACAACACTGTACTTGTACTCAACTGTAACTATGTGTGCAAGGTGGGTAAGTCATTAGCAGAAGTAGAACTGACAAAAAGGTCATAGAAGCAATCGAATTGCAATACTGTCTGAATTAAAACAAACATAAAACTGATAAAACTATGAAGAAAAATCTGTAATATAATAATTATTACAGATAAAAACATCTTCATATAAACTTGCATTTTGTTTCTTGCACATCACAGATAAATTACCTGGCATTAATGAGAGTTTCTCTTGCCATCTTTGCCAGACCATCTGCTGTCTCCACAAACCACATTGACTGCTGCTCCAAAAAGTTACATATTTCCTGGGTGGAAAAAAGGCAATTAAAATACACATTAAAAAATAATTAATTTTCATGCTACTTTGAACACATAAAAAGAAATACATATTCATACATGCCAACCCCTGGTGAGGAAAAAGTGTAATCCCAGTGGACAAAAAGGGTAATCAGAAGAAAAAGAGTAATCCACATATAAAATGATACAAATTCAATAAGCGTATGTACAAGATACATTTTTTTTTTACCCCTACTGTCTTGTAACATCAGTTACTGCTTCAAGTTTTCACATGTAGCACTTTTTGATTTAAAAAGCAACAGACTCTCACGTTGCAATTCAAAACACTTTGTACCAGCTGAGACTATGAATGTTTTTCACACCAGTAGAGCACCAAGTACTAGATTTCTGAGCCTCGATCTGAATTCAGTTTTATTTTTGTTAACAATACAGAACAATCTCTCACTGCCTGCATTCGAATGGTAGAGAACCAATATTCCTTTCATAACTTGAC
This sequence comes from Megalonaias nervosa, assembly GCA_016617855.1. Taxonomy (NCBI): domain Eukaryota; kingdom Metazoa; phylum Mollusca; class Bivalvia; order Unionida; family Unionidae; genus Megalonaias; species Megalonaias nervosa. Next base: position 74,771 of record JAECUM010015507.1, read on the forward strand.
AAAGAAGAGGAAATTTATATTTTCCAGTTATTAGGTCATTTAGCTGGGAAATAAGATGAAAAAAATCAACTCTGCATGAAGTACATTGTCAGGTAGAATGCCACTTGACACTTCAGGCATTCTCCTTCTAATATTTTGGCAGCCTTTCGTGCATCAAATGACAGAGACAACCTGTGATGTACACTGATGAAACATTTTTCAAAATATAAAATGCAACTCCTTTATGAATTCCAGTTATCACTGACGCATTATCAGCTGAAAACCCCATACAGTTCTGCCAATTTATATCATGTTTATTCAAAACATTATCATGCAAATTAAAAATGTTTTCTATAGTGGAATTTACTGTTAATTCTGGTAATGAAATAAGAGCACTCTGACTTTGCCCTTTTCGTTGTCAATGTCTCTTACACAGACTAAGTACAACTTTTTGTCATCATAATTACTTCTCCCGTCTGTGGCAATACTAAACGACCCAATTTTCATGGATTCTGCAATTTTAAGTGAAGTATCTTCAGCTAAACACCGAACAATATTACATGATTTTGCTCTTGCACATGCATGTATTCTGCAATTTTGGAATCAGGAAACATCCGTTTAATCAAAGGACCAAAGTAGTCTTCTACTGCTAGGGGCAGTCCATGTTCTATTAAGAACTCGGTAAATAACACCTCTGCATTTGTAACATTCATTTCCACAATTGAGTTTTGCTTAAAAATGATGTTACCTTAGTACTGGAGTTAGTATAATTCAAGATTTCTTTAGTTTTCAAGTGTTGCTCCACATCAAATTTTCCAAATGTATAATATTAGAATCCTTTCCACACAGCCTGCAATGGGTGCGAATCTGCCCTAGAATGGAACGCTGCGTTACGTAATTAATGTATTCATCTCTGAATCAGTTTCTCATCTTTATTTAATCCATCTGTGAAATTATTTGAAAAACATTTTTGCTGTAGCACACGCATCACTTGAATAAATCTGACTGACTCTTAGTGCCAAATATCCTACAGACAGGTTCTGTACCAAATATGAATTAGAACAAAGAATCTGCAAGTAAAGATTAAAAAGTTAGAAAACCAGTCTGTTCTCTACTAAGCCATACAGCTGCTATAAATAGAATCCGAGGTCAAAAGTTTGAAAGTAGAAACCAGCATGTTTCTTGGAAATAGGACAGCCACTATAAATAGAACATAATACTGTTAGGAAAGTGCACACAAGTCTAACCACCTATAAATATCATCTGAGGCGATATCAATCTCGATTCTGTAATTCTAGTATTTACATCATGAAATATCCTTTATCCCACAGCTGTATCATGTACATCAAGAAATAACCCTTACTCCACACTTGTATTGTGTGTATTAAGAAATAACCCATACCACTAACTTGTATATGTACATCATGAATTGACTTACCCATCACTTGTATTGTATACTGTAACCATACCCCAAACTAATATTGTTTATACACCACTCCCTCGATAACTTGCGAACCCGCTTATAACGCGGTGTCCAGCATGGCTCCCGATTTTTTTCCAACGAAAATATATTTTGAAATGTGCTGAACGTGAAACAAATCGCGATAAGAATTGGTAAATTGAACCTTGATACATACTGTATTTTATGTAAATTTTCGTACCTGAAAAAATAATTATTAATCATTAATTTTTGTAAAAACAAAATGGGAATACGGTATTTTCGATCTTTTTTGCAAACGTAAATCTTCTTAATAGAAATTTTATGTCCGATAATTTAATGAATTTTTCAAATAATACAAAGTGATATGTACAAAAAATTATGATACATTTAAAAAATTATTATTTTGATAACTGGGTTGTGTACGAAAAATTAAAGGGTACGAAAAAATACGTGAAATACGGTAGCTCATTTTATCATCAGAAATGGTGATTATTGCCCGTAAAGATAGAATCCATATTGTGAAATTTGCAAGTTCTAATAAGATATCACATATTATGTTTGGGGTTTTTTTGAGAGAAATAGTTGTCAATACACTAAATAAACAGTCTGGCGAAACAGCGATCAACGAAAAATTCTGGTAAATGCTAACAGGTGGCAACAGAGAATGAAATAAACACCAATTAAATGTCTTGCTATGTGAAATTCATGTTCTAATCCTTTAATTTCGCTTCAATGTAAACACTATAATCGCAACATATTCTCTTCTATGAAAACATGAAAAGAGTCAATCGACCGTCACATCGAAACCCGTGAGTACTTCTGTGAGAACCTAATTACATGCCGGCTTTGTTTTGATCAACAACTTGGGGAAGTGTTTGTTGCATTAAAAAAATTCTATTAAAAGAGACCTGTGTTGTTTTATTACTTTGAATATTTTTTTTGTATCAAATCAAGCAAGGGAGGTACAATTAAAAAAAATTCAAAGGCATGCCAATAGCAACATAAGTTCTTGTGGTCATTACCGTTCTCAAAATTCATTTTATTTGACTAATCAAAAATGGTTTCACATTTTTATGTACTTAACATCACTAAAGTATATAATATCAGTAATGTATCCTAATCATTTGTAAATGTGACCATGGAGAGCAAAGGAAGTAAGCGAAAGGTGTACTCAGTGACTGAAAAGCTGTGCATCATAGATAGGGTTCATAATGGCGAAGCGAGATCCAATGTTTGCAATGAACTAAACAATTGCTGAGTCGACATTTAGAGGTTGGCTTAAGGATAAGCAGAAACTTCGGGATTATTTACATGATGTTGATTCAGATAATGGGATCAAACGAAAACGAGCACGGACTGCAAACGATACTGAATTTGATGATGCTGTGTACGCATGGTTCACACAGCAACGTGAACAAGGTGTTCCCATCTCTGGAACAATTCTCAAGGCCCAAGCAGAAAAAAATGGCAAAAAGTATGGAGAATGAATCTCGTTTTAGGGCAAGCCATGGATGACTTTGGAGATTCCAGCGCCGACATAGAATTAAACAAAAATTCATTGTCGTGAGAAATACGCTCAGCGAATCCGGAAGCCGCATGTAATTATCCATACCAGCTCAGAGAGATAATCATCCGTGAACAATACACAAAGGCGGCAGAGAAATCAAAGAGTAACACACAAAAAAATGAACAGATGTTTTCAAAATGTGAAGTGATATTTGTCAAACGTGTCACAAACTGCAAGTATTATCGTGTTCTAATTTACTATATTTTAAATTTGTAGACCCATTAAATTCATGTTGGTAATGGTAAATTTGTAAATTTTTTTTTTTTTTTTTTCATTTTACTTTTACCGCAATCAAATCTACCCATCGTTCGATCGACACTGTTTTTTGGAAATGAGTGTCGATCTTTTGTATAAAAAAAAAAAGTCTGCTTTGGATCAAACAATAAAACTAGAATTTATCCAATTCAGCACAAAAATTTGTGACGTAGTACACAATGATCGAAGTCGTACATGTGTTAAGTGAACGGAAACCATGTGGAATAATATTTTGATGATCTCCTCAATATACTGTAAGTTATCCTGAAATTAATGTTACTCTGTGAGGAAAAAAGTAGACAAAGTACACCGCTATGAAGAGATATTTATGCACAGTTAATCTTAGCACGATTATTAATTGAGTATTCAACACTAACATGCCAACCCACCACACCCCCCTTTTGCCTCTACGTCGATCCCTTTGTTAGTTTTGTTGTTTGTTATAGGTCCCTCGATAACTCGCGCCCTCGCTTATAACGCGGTCGATGTTTTTGGACCCCGTTGTGCGCGAGTTATCGAGGGAGTGGTGTATCCTGAAATAACCCTTACCCCAAACTTGTACTGTGTATATCATCAAATATTCTTTACCCATATTTTTATTATGTACATCCTGAATTAACCCTTACCACAAACTTGTATTATGTACATCCTGAAATAACCCATCCCACAAACTTCCATTATGTACATCCTGAAATAACCCATACCCCAAACTTGCATTATGTACATCCTGAAATAACCCATACCCCAAACTTGCATTATGTACATCCTGAAATAACCCATACCCCAAACTTGCATTATGTACATCCTGAAATAACCCATACCTCAAACTTGTAATATGAACAGTAGTCCTGTTCTTTAACGGCCCCCCATCCAATGGCCACCTGCTTCTTACAGCCAGAATCCCTTGGCACCAACGAGTTTGTGTGCACAATAGCTAACGGTTAGTCTTAAACAAGCAAGAAAGCCAGCACGACTAATTAAAAGTTAATCCTTATCGATGCAACTATTTTGTGACAATGACTGGCCTTCTGTCATGATTCAAAGAATCCATGTTCTACACTACTGTGTGTTACACAAGCACCAGCAACTGATTGGCAAATAAAGGATTACAATTTTGCGTAACTAAAGGTACAGGCAACCTCATGGTACTGTACATGTGGCAACGATTTTCCCCTCATTGTATATCTGACCTTATTCCCTTATTGTCAACTTGTAAGGCATTTAGTATTGTTTACTATAAAACATGTGTTCTGAATTAGTTTTTTGAGGACACATATGCTGCGTGGTATGTATTTTCATTCGTTCTTTTAATTTGACGATGGTAATTAAAGTTCGTATATATGGTATAAAAATGCCAGGTGCTCACTCATGTAAGTTTCTTTGGTGGGAATGTAGCTACAACACTCACGGTGATCATAACTGGGATTGAAATTAATTGCCGACAGTTTTATTGTTGTGGTTTATTTTTGTTCTGGTTTATTTTCTGATTTTGGTATTGTTGTTGATGAAAAAAATCATAAATTTATGTGAATAATGTTTAAATTTAACATCCTATTTAGTGAAGAAGCGAATTCTTTCTAGTAAAGTAATTATTTTGTCATGACAATATTCAGAGGTGATACAACAGGACATGGCTTCCATGGATTGCATACG
>JAECUM010015508.1:0-98922 GCA_016617855.1 Megalonaias nervosa
GCATCATGCCGCAGACATGTAGCATGATGTCCCACCCAGTCACATTACCCTGACACCAGGCCGACCAGTCCTAACACTAACCTCTTAATGCTGAGCGCCAAGTCTTTGGTATCACTCGGCCGGGGATCGAACCCACGACATCCCGAATCCCAGGCGGACGCTCTAACCACTAGGCCACCGGAGCGGTCGAGAGGCATAGGTGTCTGAAGATAGTATTGTTATGTGGACTGGTAGTGCGGGGAAGTTTGAGGAGAAAAACAGTGTTCAGGTGTGGTATGTGTTAAGAGTTTCGCGATAGTACCGGTGTACAAACGTAACTATCACCTCGAATTTATCATGACGATGGCTTTCACACTCGCTCATAATAGAAACATCCGTCGTAAAAGCATGCATCGTTTATCGGTAAATGATGTAGATTTGGCTGCAGTTAACATTTATACGATATTTCAGTGTATAGATATTGAGAAGTAACTGTTGGTTGACGCAGGTGGCTGGCGCAAGCTAAATAATGAAAAAAAAAAATCAAAAGCTTGACAGGGAAACAAAAATCACAGACGTTTATTGTCCGGAGTCACAATAGACCATACAAGTTATATATCATTGGTATGAAATTTTTCCTTCAGACTATTTTTTTTCAACATTTGGCTTGCGTCAACAATCTGGGCCGCTTCCTTAGCGTCGATAGTGTAGTATAAGCCTTAATCTAATTAGCTTTGAAATATCATTTGACAGTAAAAGTAATCAGATATTCCACATTGGATCAGATCTGATACACACCAACATCTGGTTTATGTTATATGTTCCCTAGGGTTTAAGTTCCATGGGGGGCAGGGGGAATACTTTCAGGGCAGTCTTTACTCCCCTTTCCTAGCTGTACTGATGTCTTGTATTCAATAAATAGTATAGAACTCCTTCTGCAGTTATTCTTCAATAACAAATAACATTACACGGTATCAGCGGTAAAAACACAGGACTGAAATTATCAGAGTTGAAAATGGTTTCATTTCAATTTAAAAATCCGGACAAATTTGACTTTTCGAGACCTGAAACTTGGGAAAAGTGGTTTCAGAGCTTTGAACGCTTTCGTCAAGCGTCTGAACTTAATGAAAAAGAGGAAGAAATTCAAGCAAATACCTTGATTTATTCCATGGGAAGTGAGGCTGATGACATTTTGTCTTCGTTCAACCTGACAGAGGAAGATTAAAAGAAGTGGAAGCACATGACAGATAGATTCGTGCGATATTTCATTCCAAAGTGGAATGTAATTTCTGAAATGGCAAAATTTAATCAAAGAAAACAGGAAGAGGGAGAAATAGTGAACAGCTTTGTTACAGCTATCTGTGTGTTAGCAGATAATTGTAATTTCGGGCCACTACATGATAACATGATCACAGATCGACTTGTAGTTGGATGAGAGATTCAAAACTGACGGAAAAATTGCAGTTAGATGCAAATCTATCTCTAGAGTCTGCCGTTAGTCAAGCTCGATAAAATGAGGCTGTGAAAAAGCAACTGGAGAACAAATGACTGAAATGGATGCAGTAAAATCGTCTTCACTGAAACATGGGAAGCAGAAACATAAAATCCCAAAAGTTCAACACAAGAATGTCAGCAGAAAAGGATGCATGAAATGCGGAAAAAAAGTTAATCGTTCTCGGGACCAATGTCAAGCAAAAGAAGCAGAATGCCACAAGTGTAAGAAAAGGGGACACTGCAAAATGCTGTCTGTCAAAATCAGCAGTTCGCACAATAGAATCGAAAGAAGAACCTGGATTTCTAGGGATTATTAGCACAAAGAAGGGTCAGCCGTGGATAACACGTGTGAGACTGAACAACGGTTCACTTTTATTCAAGATTGATACTGGAGCTGATGTGACTGTAAATCCTGAGAGGGATTTACGAAAGATCGGAGACCAAAAAACTATCGAAGTCTGATCGAAAACTGTATGGACCTGGAAACTCTGAACTTAAAGTTCTGGAAAACTTTACAGGTGGACTGGAATCAAACAATGCGTTTAGTGTGCAAGACGTATTTGTTGTAAAGGGACTGAATCAGGCACTCTTGGGCAGGCCCGCGATTCGGGCTCTTAAGATTATTGAACAGGTAAATATATCCTCAGTAAATGCCTCTGATATAAACTCACAAATGCAAGCAAAATTCACGATAAATCTATAAATTTAGATAGGGATTATCGCGAGAAATTCACATATTTGTTTAAAGGTCTAGGGAAAACAAAATGGTTCTATAACATAACTCTGGACAAAAATGCCAAACCCTATGCCTTATCTACCCCAAGAAAGGTTCCTATCCCTTTATTTAATAAAGTTCAAGAGGAGTTGGATAGAATCGAAAAAATGGGTGTTATTTCAAAAGTAGATGAGCCCACTGAGTGGTGCGTGGCAATAGTTGTCGTTCCGAAACGAAACGGTACGGTAAGAATTTGCGTGGATATAACTTAACTGAATGAATCAGTTCAAAGAGAGAACCACCCACTACCTTCAGTTGAAGAATCCCTTGCAAAACTAGCAGGTGCAAAGTTTTTCACCAAACATGATGCAAACTTAGGGTTTTGGCAGATAAACCTGTCAGAAGATTCACGCCGCCTTACAACTTTCATTACTCCTTTTGGTAGATTTTATTTTAATCGCCTTCCATTCAGAATCAGTTCCGCGTCTGAATTTTTTTTTCAGAAAAGGATGTCAGAACTCTGAAGAGACATGGCGGAACACTCTATCACATGGACGATGTTCTTGTTTTGGGCGAAACGTAGAAACGGCATTACGAAAGACTAGAAATGGTCATGAAATCAATTCAAAAGGCGGCGTCACTTTGAACGCTGAAAAGTGTGAATTTTCGAGGCCATCCATTAGGTTTCTTGGGCATGTTGTTTACGAAAATGGTTGACGACCTGATCCGGAAAAAGTCAAAGCCATAACTGAAATGGAAACACCGAAATGCATAACAGAGATACGACGATTTCTCGGTATGGCAAATCAGCTTGGCAAATTTAGTCCAAATTTGGCAGAAAAATCAAAACCATTACGTGAGCGTTTGAAAGGTAAAAGCTCGTGGACTTGGGGTCCAGATCACGAACAAGCTTTTAGAGATATCAATCTAGAAATGATATCTTCACCAACTTTAGAACAATATGATCCAAATAGAGAAATATTTGTATCTGCAGATGCATCTTCATTTGGTCTAGGTGCTGTGCTACAACAGTAGCACGGTAGCACTCTGAGACTGGTAGAGTTCGCATCGCGAGGTATGTCAGAAACTGAGCAACGCTATGCTCAAATAGAAAAAGCCCTTACAATCACATGGGTATGTGAACGCTTCAGTAGCTATTTAATTGGGTCACAATTCAAACTTGAAACTGACCATAAGCCATTAGTACCACCAATGTGCACAAAAATCTTGGGAGATTTACCCCCTAGAATTCTACGCTTTAGAATGCATTTATGAGATTCAACTTTTGTATAGTTCATGTAGCTGACAAAAATCTATTAACTTCTGATGCTCTATCCAGAGCACCTTTAAGTTATCACTCTAAGAGTGACAGAGAATTTCAGGCTGAAACTAACGCCTATGTTGATTTCGTAGTTAGTAATTTGCCCGCATCAAATACTCGACTTTAACAAATAAAGTCCGAATATCGAAATGATTCGATTTGCAAACAACTTGTAGAATTCTGTGAAAAGGGTGGCCAGAGAAATCCGCTTATGACGGAAAACTTCAATTGTACTGGGCAGACAGAGGTGAATTTACAGTTCAGAATGGTCTTTTAATGAATGGTACACGACTGGTCGTACCAGAATCACTTCAGAAAGAAATCCTAGAGAGAATTCACGATGGTCACCAAGGCATAGTTAAATGCAGAGAACGCGCCAATACGTCACTTTAGTGGAAAGGACTAAGTACTCAGCTAGAACACTCGGTAAAGTCTTGCCAAAATTGCATAGAAAACTCGAGAGATCAAGCTGAACCAATGATACCAAATGAATTTCCAAGTCGACCTTGGCAAAGAGTCGCTTCAGACTTGTAAATGAATGGTCAAACATATCCCTTGGTGATTGATTATTTTTCACGATACATCGAAATAGCAAAATTGCAAGGCACAGGTTCAAAAGCAATTGTCAATCATCTCAAATCAATCTTTGCGCGACAAGGCATACCAGACTTATTAGTTTCAGATAATGGTCCGCAATGAACATCCGCTGTACTCAAAGAATTTGCGACAAATTATGGATTCAGGCATATTACAAGTAGTCCAAAATATCCACAGAGCAATGGTCTCGCCGAAAGAGCTGTTCAAACAATTAAAAGAATGCTTATAAAAGCAAACGATCCTTACATAGCTCTTTTGACATATCGCGCAACACCATTACCGAATGGATACAGCCCTGCCGAATTATTGATGGGAAGAAAATTAAAACTATTTTGCCAATGGCGCCGAAAAACTTACAGCCGAAACGGCCAGATTTAATGAAACTGAAGAAATCAGAAAAATATCAAAAGCAAACTCAAAAGAGAAATTATGATCGTCGACATCGCGCCCGAAATATGAAAAAACTTCAGGTAGGGAATAAAGTATGGATTATGATCATTTTTCTTCAGGCATTGTTAAATCTGAGGCATCTACACCTCGTTCATACATGGTAGTAACTGACGAGGGAGAGATACGGCGTAATAGGAGAAATTTAATTCCCTTGCCTACTACATTATCAAAGCCTCTCAAAGTGACTGTTTCAAACCCTGATACTTTGACTGACTCAGATGAAAGCAAAGCAGTACCAACCAGTCAAAACGGATATTTCACACGTTCGCGAAGATTGTCAAAACCACATGACAGAATGAGCTTCTAAAACTGAAGCTGATGTAGCTTATTTAGAAATGCGGTCATCAGATCACGTTTCGTTTTAATGCTAACTTTCTCAGAGGGGAGATGTAGTGTAGCCTTAATCTAATTAGCTTGGAAATATCACTTGACAGTAAAAGTAATCAGATATTCCACACTGGATTAGAACTGATATACACCAACATCCGGTTTATGTGATATGTTCCCTAGGATTTAAATTCCATGGGGAAAAATACTTTCAGGGCAGTCTTTACTCCCCTTCCTAGCTGTACTGATGTCTTGTATTTAACAAATAATATAGAACGCCTTTTGCAGTTATTCTTCAACAAATAACATGTGGTAATATACGGTATTAACATTCTGTTTGCACAAATGGTCTGACAGTTACAGTTCACCTAAGGTCAGCTCCAGGCTCTCATTCAGTTGTAACCCTATATGCCTTATGATAACATCAGCGTGAGAAATTAGTGTGCGTGTGTTTTCACTGTTTAAGTCAGTTGTCATCTAGCCATTAAAGTAGTTAGACCAAACCATGCTTTGTACTATTTAGCAAAACATAAAATGGTGTCAGAAGTGAAAATTTTAGAATAAGTTGGATTTAAACCATTAAGAAGTATATCTCCATAACAGTACTGAAATTTGGATACACAAGTTAATGTGTTAATTGTGACATCATAGAAAAACTCAATCAGCCACCTGAAATGGACTTTAATTCCAACCATCTTGCAGAAACTTGGAGGAGGTGGAAGCATACTTTGTAGTTTTGCTTAGATGTTGCGCTTGCAGATAAAGACAAAGAAAAATTCAGTGCTTTCCTATACATTATTGGTCAGGATGGTAGGGACATTTACAACACATCTACATTTGAGGCCAGTGAAGCAGAAAAAACTGGTCCACTGATCAAAACGTTTGAGGATTATTGCAGTCCGAAGCAGAACATAACAGTAGAGAGGCACAGATTCAATACAAGAATCCAACAAAAGAATGAAACCATTGCCCAATATGTAACTGAACTTAAATTCATCGGAAAAAAACTGCAAATTTGAAACACTACAGGATGAAATGATTAGAGATAGAATTGTCTGTGGGACTAATTCTGAAAAAGTAAAAGAAAGATTTTTACGAGAAGATCAACTGACATTACAATAAGCACTGGCTATCTGCAGAGCAGACGAAGAATCCGAAAAGTAGATTCAAAGTATGCAAAATGAAGCAGCTGCATCAGAAGTTCATGGTGTGAAAATGATGGAAAAAAAAAAGAAAAGAAAATGGCACAACCAAAGAAAGCGGAAATGTTATATGTGAAATCAGACTCCAGATTATTCAGCTGTGGTAAATGTGGCAAATTACATGCAAAAGATAGGTGAGTAGTATAGTGGAGTACTATAGCGACAATGGGAAAATACATTACGGACCTCCCCCCCCCCTCCGGCACTATGGCGACAAGATTTATAGCGACAAATGGCACAGCCGAGCCTTTATAGCGACAATGGGAAAATACATTACGGACCCACCCACCCCTCCGGCACTATAGCGACAAGATTTATAGCGACAAAATCAAAACCCTGGGCTTGTATAGCGACAAAGGGAATTTTCTATCGGAAAAATAGGAATGGAACAGGTATGGTGACGTCACGGTACTGGACACTTGCAACAATGTAGCAAGTGACTGACCTGAATACACGCAGCTGCGCTAGGTAGGGACAAATGCAATAGAGAGACAGAGACATAGACAACACATAGATAACACATATATAGGCAAGAAAGAATAAATACCCTTTCGAGGCATATGAAAGTGGCCCTGAAAAGGGCCGTTGGTTTTTATGTTACCACCAATTCGTTAACATAGAGGGCATCTCACTGATCTTCTTCTCTTTCTCAAACTTCGTCTAACCTCTGGTCCATAAATAAGGACTCGCTTCAGACAGCCCTGTCTCTCCACATAGCATCTTCTTTTCCAAACAGTCCTATCGGTGATCCGGATAATGGTCCATTTTAATTTAACATACATGGGTAAATCCATATGGAAAAACAACGACGATACGAAAGTAGAGGATTAAACGTTGGTCCACATCTTGTGACGAGAACAGGTGAAGGGAATAAAGTGAACCGTGTTTATTTATAGTGGAAGACCTGATCGAAACGGATTCAGATTGTTCACCAATCGCAACACGCGTTAGAAAATTCAGTCATTTCGCGGAGTCTGTCTTCCAATCCGAAGAGCTACCTGTGACGTCACATTCCCTATATAGGTGCGTTAGCGTCTGTGCGCAGTGAACAGATGCGACATTGTTTTGTGAAACATGACGGAAACTAAGAAGACGATGAATTGGAATGCACCGGCTTTGGAGAAGAAAAGCGGTGGCATAGCAGTGGCTACCAAAGTTAACACAGCGCTACTTCCAGAAGAGACCGATTTCAACTGGGAATTAGTAGATTTTCTCTCTTCGCAAGAATTTGTTCCGGTACCAGTACCTTCGCCACCTTCTCCTTCTTTACCACACGTCGAGGATTTTAAACAAAGACAGAAAGAAGAATTGGAGAAATTTTTACAGCAGCAGAAAGAGGTAGAACAAGCATTTCTCCTTGAACAGCAACAGCGAGAAGAAGAAGCAAGAAGGAAACGACAGGAAGAAGAAGAAGCAGTAGAGAAGAAACAATGTCTAGGAGATAAGGAGAACAGTGAACCTCAAACGGTAACGGTACTCTTGGACATATTGGCCGAGTTAAGAAGTCTGAAACAAATGTATCAGACTTCTTTATTACGACCCAAGAGAAAAAGACCTTCCCGAGCCAAACAGTCCAACCCGGTTACTACACCGGAAATACCACCCCTAGTGATTTCTACCAAATCACTGACGGGAGCAAGTCCAGAAGTAGGCCTTGGCCGTGGCAAAGGCTTAAGGCAGTTAAAGCTGATTGCTTCTCGTTCCTGATAAATAAACACCCAAAGGCCCTCTTCAGGGTCACTCACTTCTATCGAAAAGAGATAATATTCATTTTGCATCAATCAATTAAAAATCAAAATCCCATTTATTTTATTTTAACCCTCTGATGTACGTGTGTGAGTGCGTAAGTGTAGGCTCTTATTCTAACAAATCAAAACGAAGAGACACTTACGTTTTACAGTCTGGTCTATTCTGGTACAAATATTTACATTTCAATGTCACAACACAACACAACACTTTTAAAAAGTTCAATATAATTCTTTTTTGTCTTTTTTTCTTTCATTCTGTTTTCTGATTTTCTTCACTTTCACAGTTTTTCCACCTCTTCTTCCTCACTTTTTCCTCGTCTTCTTTTCTTTTCTGTCTTCTCTTTCTGAACGTGTCGGGGTTCTTCCTTTGCCGAGGGCTCCTCTTCTTCTTCCTCCTCCTCCTGCTCCTGTTGTTTTTTAGGGCAGTCTAAAGACCAGTGTCATTTCTCTTGACAATGATAACAGGTATCTTGACACTTGTCTTGCTTTTTTGACGGTATGGACATTCTGTAACCCAATGCCCTTTCTTCTGACAGATATAGTAAGTATCTTGACTTTTATCTCGAAACGAGGGGGAGTAGTCCGTCGGCTTGTCTGAAGAAAACTTTCGTATGACACCTCGCAAAGCTCTGATCAGAAGTTCGATCTGTGTGGGCTCTTCCATCGTGCTGATCGGCGTGAGAGTGAAATGAATACTGAGAGGGAAGGCACCAGCCCTTAAATATACACTGAGTCTGACATGGATATATAGGGGTCCATGGCGTTTCAAATGTAGTCATTTGACTTTTTGCAGTCAAGATGAAACGATCGCATCATTTCGTAAAGAAAGGAGAACAAAGTAAGAGGCAGAAACGTGATTTATCGCCTCGCACAGTAGCTGACGTCTTGGCTCAAATTCATGCCAGCGATTTTGAAGATGAGATGAGTGAACCAGAATCCAGACCCAGAGAGTCAACACCAAGTCAAAGTCCATCACCATCAGTAAACCCTGAAAATTACTACCACATTCGAGAAACCGATAAACGCTCCTTCAGAAAATTTAGAACCACGGCCTACACGTACACGGTGAAGTTTAGAGATTTCAAGTCCGACGTACCGTTGGGGAAAGCAGAGGGGTTCATCACCAATGTGTGGGATTCTTTGTTAGCCACACTGAAACAGCAATGTGAAGCCAAAGAAAACGATCGCTTGAGACTTTCCATTCATCACGACAGCTTGAAGTCCCCCGTTTGGTTCGAGTTTAGCAGCCCGGCAGAATTGACACCTTCCAAAGTCATGGATAAGATTCAACACGTGCAACTATCCAACGACAAGTTTCACATCACCGAAGTAAAAGCGACACTGTTCATGACCCACGTGTCTCTTCCCCAAGGGACGGGAAGCAAAAAGGTGTTATTGGTAGACAACCTTCGCAGCACCAAAAAGAGTCTCGTCCAAATTAACAACCCTCAAGACAGGATGTGTTTAGCCCGTGCCATCGTGGTGGGACGAACGTATGCCGACAAGAACGACACGACAGAATAGAAAAGAGCCTGGAAAACTATTCAACGATCGGACCGAGCCTAACAACGAAGAGAAGCAGAACTGCTGTTACATCAAGCGGGGATATCCAAAGACACACCCTGTGGCATTCCTGAAATGCAAAAATTGCAAGACGTCTTGGCTCCACGCTACACCTTGAAAGTGCACCCGCAAGAAGTGCGCGGACCTCTGTTGTTTCGAGGCAAAGATATCAAAGACGGAAAATACATTCACGTCTATCATCACGAGGAATATTTTGATGCCATTACCAGTGTCACTGCATTCCAGTCATACAGTTAGTACTGTGAGAAATGTGACTATGGCTATAAAAATCGAGAGCAACACAAGCATTGTAGATCGAAATGCTCAGGATGTTTGTCCTCTAAACCTTATCTGGACAAAGGACAAGAACGAGTGCATTGCCCAGCTTGTCAGCGCACGTTTGTCAGCACTAAATGGTACCAACAACATCTAAAGACGCAAGGTTCACAGAAGAAATGTGCTTGTCAGCTCCTGAGATTGTTCCCTACTTGTGGACAAGGCATACGTACCAATAATACCAACGCGCACGTATGTTCAGGAAAGAAGCGATGTCACATTTGTTGCCAAATCGTGGACTTGGAACACCAATGCTACATTCAAAAATACCAATCCAAACATGAAGAAGAAGAAGATCATGACCAGAAGAAAGGGAATTTCATCTTTTTCGATTTTGAATGCATGCAAGAGACTGGCATTCAGATTCCTAATTTCTGCGTGGCTTACCGAGCGTGTGAGAAGTGCATCCAAGAACCTATCTTTACTCATTGCCCTCACTGCAGCAAGATTTCTGGAGGACGTGAAAAAATCTTTCGGGGACTGAACATGCTGATCGATTTCGCCCAATGGATCTTAGACCCTATCGACGAGACATGGAGCCAAGAAGACATCGAACGTTATGGAGATTGTCATCGCTATGGTACGGTGATGGCTAACAATTTCTCAGGGTACGATGGGCAATTTCTTCTCAGATACTATACGGAACAAGGCACCGAACGTCCTAAAGTGACTTTGAACGGAGCCAAAATCATTTCCATGCAAGTGGGTCAAGTGCAGATTCGATGAGTTACTTGGTCATGCCTTTGAGCTGAATGCCTAAAACGTTTGGAATGACAGAAATGGCCAAAGGCAATACCGAAGCCAATCAACATGCCGTTCTATCCCATTTGCCTGAGGCTCACTACTACGACCCCGACAACATGCGTACCGAACAACGAGAAGCTTTCTACGCTTGGTACCAGGCTGACGCCTCGGACCCCTTTGACTTTCAGGAAGAAATGTTAAAATATTGTCGTTCCGACATGGACATTTTACGGCGTTGCTGTGGAAAATTTCGAGAACTGTTTATGGAGCACGGAAGGATCGATTCTTTGAAAGAAGCCTGCACCATTCCCAAAGTGTGTTCCTTAGTGTACCGCCAACGATTCAAGCCCGAAAACACCCTAGCTGTCATAAGTCCTCAAAGGACCAATTTTGCCAAACGTCAATACTCGGTCAAAGCCCTACGCTGGTTACATTACTTGTGCGACAAGGAAGACAAATGGATCCAACACGCTAGCAACGGAGGAGGCGAAAAAGCCATCGGAAGGTATTCAGTGGATGGCTGGGATTTAGAAAACCCCAAGATCGTGTACGAGTTTAACGGGTGCTTATTTTACGGATGTCCCATCTGCTACCCTCAACGTAACACGACAAATCAGTTTTTACAACGGACCGTGGAAGACTTGTACCAGGCCACTTGTCAGCGGCGATTGAAGTTAGAAGAGCAAGGATACCAAGTGGTAGAAATGTGGGAACATGAGAACGATCACCGTTTGAAAACCGATCTCGAGTTTAAGCGCATCGTGGCAAGTTACAAGCTGGTGGACCCACTGAACCCGCGGGACAGTATGTACGGAGGACGGACGAATGCCACCTGTTTGCTGTACCAAGCCGACGAGGAGAAAGGAGAGGAAATCAAATACTTGGACGTGTGTTCGCTGTATCCGTACGTGTGCAAATACTGTTACTTTCCCGCAGGGCACCCGCAATTGCTGACGGAAATCATCGACCTGGAAAACATTCGACAATACGAAGGAGTGATCAAGTGCAAAGTCTTGCCTCCCACGGACTTGTACCATCCAGTTTTACCTCATCATTGCCAAGGAAAACTGATGTTTCCCTTGTGTCGTACTTGTGCCGAAACGTGCAACCAAGACCGATCTTGTCAGCACAGCCAGGGAGAACGCGCCTTAACGGGAACATGAGTCACCGTGGAATTGTTCAAAGGTCTGGACCTGCGAAACCAACTGTTAGAAGTGTACGAAATTTACCACTTTCCCAAGACAGAAAAATACCACAAGGACGACGAGACTCAAAAAGGCATTTTCGCAGACTACGTGAATGCCTTTTTGAAACTGAAACAAGAAGCCAGCGGCTATCCTTGTTGCTGCCGCACTCCCGAAGGCCAAAAGATATTCAAAGAGAAATACTGGGAGCAGGAAGGGATCACTTCAGACCACGTGGAGAAAAACGAAAGAAGGCGATCGTTTGCCAAAGTTATGTTAAATTGCTTGTGGGGCAAAAATGGCACAACGACCGTGTTTACCCAAGACGGAGTATTTGACAGAACCTTCCCGCTACTTCCAGATGATTCACGACAAAACTAAATACATGAAACACGTGGACGTCCTTCGTGAGGACTTGATCTAAGTCAATTATGAAGAAGAACTGGACTTTGTAGAAGCCGACGAATTTGGAAATGTCATCATTGCTGCTTACGTGACAGCCCATGCTTGCTTAAAACTGTACCAAGCTTTAGAACTGTTAGGAGATCGTGTGCTGTATTTTGACACGGACAGTTGCATCTACATTGATCGTCTGGGTCAACAACACCCTAAAATCGAAGGAGACCGTTTAGGAGCCTGGAGGGACGAGCATCCCGACGACAAGATTCTAAGTTTTGCAAGTGGCGGTCCCAAAAAGTACGGCTACGAATACAGAGACCCACAAGGAGAAGTGCACACGGAGTGTAAAGTGAAAGGATTGACTCTCAATTATCGCACCAGTCGACTGGTGCACTTTGGCGTCTTGAAAGAAGTCTTGCAGTCTGGACAGGAAGCAAATTTTAAAGTGACCACCCACGAACCACACAAGATTGTACGTTTACCCCCACACCAAATCGTCAGTCGACCCTTGGAAAAAGTGTATCAATTCGTGTACCAGAAGCGAGTTCGGCTTCCCAACCACTTCACTTTACTTTACGGTGACGTCGATATTGCCCAGCATATAAAAAGGAACAACGTCTAAGACCGATAGTCACTACCAACACCAAGCAAGAAAGATGAATGATTTCAGAGAAGCACGAATGAAGTTCAGACAGGCACAATTCAAGATCGGTGATGCACAAGTGGAGTGCGATGCTGTGCCTTGCGATGGCAGGGATGCCGTACGCTATGACCTCAGCGATTCAGTACCACATCATGGAAATTTTGCTATACCTACCATGGAAGGTGATTCTGTGCGTGTCAAACCTGACGGATGCGAAAGCGATGCCACTCGTTATCGTTCACCTTTTCACTTCACTGGTTTTCATGGTGGATGTCATCATTATGAAACCATGTGGCTACCACCCTACGGATGTCATCCCAAACTAAGCAAACTCCTACATATTTCACCGAACCCTCATCGAAATGAACCTGTGAAAGACGAATGTTCGTTCCCTTTGCGTTTGCCTGAATACTGCGATTTTGAAAGTCGGATCGAAACCTTCCGAGGAAAATGGCCAAAATATCTAGGAGGACCTCCCCCCCCCCCCTCGAAGAATTAGCTAGAGCCGGATTTATCTACTTGGACAAAGGGGATAAAGTCGAGTGCTTCAGTTGCGGTGTGTCACTTCACGAGTGAGAGAAGAAAGATTGCGCTTACCTGGAACATGCTCGATGATCTCCGGATTGTCACTACCTACCTTTAGTGGGACCTCGTCATTGAAGTGGGCATACCATGTCGTTTAAGAAACCAGCTGCTTGGCTAGGAGTCAAACGTTGGACAACACCTAGACAAGTATTTAAACCCCACTGGAGAAATAATCTTCAAACATTACCAAACGAATTGCAAGAGATGATCTACAGGGACATTTGGCAGGGACTTGTCAGAGCAAAATCTCAATGGGTGACTGAGGAACTTTTTTGTAGAGAAATTCACAAGAGGAAATTGACAAAAATCAACAAACTAGTCAGATTTCTCTGGATCAAGGGTGCGTTCTTCCGAATATTCCGCTTTAGAACATTTACATTTGAAGATTTTATTGACATTCTTGCCCGTTTCCTGGAATGGCAGTGGCTAGAAATTACTCACTACATTCGTTACTTTCGCTCTAGGAGAAGTGTTTGACTGACATGGTCATGAATGCTTTACAAGAGAACATTCGTGGTTTGCCTGTGGAGTTGAGAGAACGCATTTACCGCGAGTTGGTCAAAATACAAGTGAAACGCAAAGAACAATTGCATCCTTTACGTCACCGATGTTTGAACCACTGGTACCTGAATGCTATAAAAGGACTGATTCTGATGAAAGTGTTCCAGTGGGCAGACATTGATCAACTACACGTGTGCGAGAAGGATTGGTTTGTTGTTAGTGATTGTATGTACTACAAGGTAGACTTACTGCAACGAATTCCAGAAGAAGAGTTAGAGGGTTACCAAAATCTTTTATACAACGTAAACTTAGTTCAAGAGGAAGCTTCTGAATGGTGTGTGATGTGCATGTTAGTGACTAAACAATTTAGATTTGCCACTGGAGTACGACTATCTCTGTTCAGAAAGTACACTTATTGTCTCCGACAAAAAGAGGTAAGAAAACGGACTACCATGCCACGACCTTTATCATTCATGATACAACAGATACCGTGGAAGAAAATCAATGACCCTATTCAAAGGATGGAGGATTACCATTGTATTTTACAAGGACTGTGTCCATTGAATTTGGGTCGACGTGTGGTGTGTAACTTAGTGACTTGCTTTCTGGGACTTCGTTTCCCAGCCGATTCTTTGTGGACTCTTTACGAACAATACATACCACTCCGAAATGCATGAAAGTGGTCACTTTAAATGCACACGAAAAAGTCATTCTCCTCAAAGCTTTGTGCTTTCATCTTGATACTTCTCGACATCCTCTACAGGAAAGAAAGATTCGTCAACTTTTAGGTACTGAAGATGTTTACGATGATGTATGTGTAGCTTGAGACTTACGCCCTCACTGGAAAGATGTACGTAACTGGAAAAGTTGGGGGTTCGAGGCTTGGACAAAAGAAGTGGCACACTATGCCCAAGATTTATCATCCTTAAAAATTTAAACATTCAGTGAAAAAAGTAACTTTTAAACCAGTGTTAGTGACAGTGCCAGAAGAAGAAGTCGTGACCGAGGCAAACCACTCTCTTCAGGACAGGACCGTTATCGACATCCTCAAAAGGCCATTCCGGGAAGACACTTGTGTGACTATGCCAAGGAGTGTAGAGACTCTAAGAACATTACACACTGTCCCTACGATTCCATCTCTTGATCACCACAAATGTTGTACAGAGACTTGTTTATATTCCACTATGATCGTTTTGATGTGTCTTTTATTCATGTACTTAGCCATTTGGCTTTTATGTATTTGTTTTCTTTCGTGTTGTTCACATTTAAAGATGGCAATAAACGTGTCCTGAAAAAAGTATGAAAACTCTTGTCTTGTCTGTCTTCGTGTCAAAAGCGACATTCGTTACACTACTACTATGGCTATCTCTACTGTCTCTGCTCCCTCCTCCTCCACTGTCAAAGTCATCGACGAACACGTTGATCGGATTAGTTGGGAGGCCTTGTATCTTCGTCATCCCTTTGACATGCTCTTTGCCGGACCTAGCGGATCAGGCAGAACCGAATTTGTCAAACGCTTGATAGAACATAAACATCATTTGATCGATCGTCCACCTCAACGAATTGTGTGGTGTTACAAGGAGAGGCAATCGGCGTACAGCCTCCTGCGAGAATGCCAAGGCGATTCCATCGTCTTTGTGGAAGGCATTCCTGGCGAAGACGACGGGATCGTGTCTGACCCTAGTCAAACCCATATGGTTATTTTTGACGACATGTTAGGAGAAGTAGTAGAAGAAGTTAAACTGTGGTTTATGCGCAAGGGCATCATCGTAATGCCAGTGTCATTTACATCAGTCAAAATTTGTTTCAACAAAGTAAAGCCCATCCCACCTTCAGTCTCAATGCTCATTACGTGGTGTTGTTTAAAAGTCCTAGAGATAAATCGCAAGTGCAAGTCTTAGCCAAACAGTTAGGAACGTCTTGGCCGACTCGTGCGTACGACGATGCCACTCAAATCCCACACGCTTATTTACTCGTGGATTTAAAACCCACTACCCCCGATTATTTGCGATTTCGTACCCATCTATTTCACCACTGGTGCCAAGACGGAGGGCCTGTCGTGTACACGTCCCCTTCGTCGACTTAACAACAACCACAACAACCCAAAAATCTATAAAAACCTCGGTCACATGGGGTTTGTCTCACACATTGTCAACATGATGTCCCTTCAGTCTCATCTTCCCATCAAATTGACTCCTGCCTTGTACGGTATCAGTCGCGAAAAAAATCCACAAATACGTGCTCGTGTCTTAGAAGCTAGTCTCAGAGAAGTCTTACGATGGCTTACGGTGACAGCACGTCAATTACTGCAAGGTATCATTCACATTCCACATCAAACCAAACGTTGTTTTTTAGAGAAACAAAGTAACCTTGACGCAACTGGCCGATCCTCGCATCGACACTCAAACCAAAAAGCAAATCATTTTGAAACCTGGAAGAGGAGGTTCTCTAGGAGGTGTCATCATTCGCTCCCTCTTAAGATGGGATCCTAGTGCTCCCAAAGTCGTCCCAAAGAAAAAAGCCACGCCGGAACGTACCCAGAAGAAAAAGAAAAAGAATAACGGTGTGAAGACCAGGTCAAATCCTCAGAAAAAGAAAAAGAAAAGCCCACAGAAAACAGCTTCTATCGGCAAGAGAGGTACTGCCGCCAGGACGTAACCTTACATTTGCAAACTACGAACTGCTGCAACAACGGTGACCGCGTCTCCAGTAACCTCAACATCTTACTCTTCTCTGTTGCTGGTGATGCCTGCCAAACCCGAATTGACACGCATCTTTCCTAATTTGATGAAACGTTGGAACCCGTGTCTCCAAAAACGTCTCCTCCAGTGGTGACACCCTCTTCCTCTTTAGCGGCAGTGGCCGCTACTCACAAAGTACCTGCCCCGAAAATCAAAGTCCAAGAGAAATCGGGCATGTTAAAGAGTTTACTGGATTTGTCCAATCAAGAACTGTCCCGATTGAGTCCATTGCGAAGCTCTCCCCGACGCGTGATGCCTGCTATAAAAATGATACGACGAGCCGACAATCAGTGGCGCCGCATTCCAGTATAAAAAAAAAGACCTGAGGCAAACGATAGGTTTAGTGCTGTTGTGCTCCTGAACGCCCAAAGATGTCCCCTCCAAGAAGTGCACAGAGTCACCATCTTCGTTCTTCTATCCAAAAAGGAAAAGAAACAGAAAAAGACAGTCACGTCATCCGAAAAAGCGCTTAGCCAAACATCGACGTCACCCCCAGAAAAGACACACACGTCCAAAGAAAAAGAGGAGCCACCAAAAAGGAAGATTCTTTGGCGATTTTGGAAAACACATCGTCACCTTTATGACGAAGCGATAGTCCCTAAAAACATGAAAAAAGACCGTGTGACAAGTCATCGACGTTAGTGTATTTTTTGCTGTTTGCCACGGAACCAACGAACCAACCGACGAAGATGTCACCCAAAAAAAACCCATCCTTCTTCTACCCCAAAACGAAAGAAAAGGAAAGGACTGCCTCCTCGTTTAGTCAAACATTGGGACATGTTGTCCGCCCTGTCCAAAGCTTCTCCACCCATGCGAAAAAAACTCATTCAAACTGCCTCCAAAGATGTCATCGATACCGTGTGCGAATGTTTTCTGAAAGGCTTGAAAGGCACGATACCTTTGTTTAAACATCAGAAAAAATGCTTAGCCAAACATTGGCATGTTCTTCGCCAAATGGTCCAAAAGAAAATCCCCATTCGTCAAAAGAAAAAGATGTTGGTGCAACGCAGAGGAATTGCCATTTTACCCCTGTTAGGACCCTTGCTGGGAACCGTAGGAGGACCCATTCTGAAAGGAGTATTGGGAACAATGTCAAGAATCCTGGGATGAAGATAAAAGGTCAAGAAGATAAAAGGGACCTCTGAAATCAAAAGATCTCAGACGTGACCCTTGAAAGCAAATGGAAGGACGAAAACTGGCTTTAGTGCCTTGCAAACGATGGATGGATGGAATACCATCGTTGGCAAGAACAACGAACCCCACATTTACCTCCCAATCCTCATTTGACCGAGATGTCCCAGTTACAACACGAATTGCAATCATTGATGGATCGCAGCGATTTGTCAGAAACGGAAAAATCGCAACGGTACGGTCAATTGTTGCAACGACTGCAACTCTTTCACCAGAAAGCTTTAGACGAAACAGCTCAGCCAGCTTTTAAAGATTTTAAGGCCCTGATGAAAATTTCAACACCACGACCACTACCACCCCCAGCGCTCAAGACAGATGCAGCCCCACGGATGCCTTAGGAAGAAGAGGCAAGAGAAGTCTTTCAAACACCGTCAGCAGCTCCCATCCCTAGTAAGATTGTAGCGTCTTTGTTGACCCCTTCCCCTACACCACAACGAGAAGAACTTAAAGCTTGGGTTAAAAAGATGATGTCCACTCCACCTTCGACAGAAGTGAAAAAGAAAGAAGGGAAAGAAGAAGTAAAAAAAGAGAAGAAGACCAAAGCCATTCCATCACCACCACCATCGCCACTACCACCAAAACTCCCTTCGACTTCTACTCCTGTGGCACATCGGACACGTAAAGCCGTTTCTAAACCACTTCAGAGTACCATCAGCGAAGAGTGGATCACTTATTAAAATAAATGGAGAAGGTGTTAGCCAGCATTTACTATGATCCATCCCATCCTGCAGGTTACGGAGAAGTTCAGAAATTGTATCGTGCTGCCAAAACTCGACTGAAAAATGTCCGTTTACCTCAAGTGCAACGCTGGTTACAAGAACAAGCCACGTACACCTTACACAAACCCATTCAACGAAAATTTTCCAGAAGTCGCACCCGAGTGGAGGGTATCGATCATCAATGGCAAGCCGATTTAGCCGATGTCTCTCATTTGGCCACCTACAATCGTGGTTACAAATATTTGTTTTGTGTCATCAACGTCTTTTCCAAATTTGACTGGGTCGTGCCACTGACTTCCAAATCGAGCAGTGAATTAGTGAGAGCCTTCCAACTGGTCTTGAAACAAAGCGGACGTCACCCTGTTCGATGACAAACCAACAAAGGCACCGAATTTCTGAACCAAGCTTTCCAAAAAGAATTGAGGAAACGTGACATTCATTTTTTCACCACCGAGAATCCAGAAACCAAAGCCAGCATCGTGGAACGTTTTCAACGCACCTTGAAAAAACGCATGTGGAAATATTTCACACATCAACACACTCTCAAGTACATCGAGGTCGTACCGCACCTAGTCCAAGCGTACAACAAATGTTACTATCGGAACATCGGATGTGCCCCCCTAAGAAGTGACTCCCGACAACGAAGTGACCATCTTCGAGCGCCTGTTTGGTACGTCCCCATCGGTGACTGTCCCCAAGAAAGGTGGAGTGTTGGCAGCTGGAGACTGGGTGCGTATTGGCAAAACCAAACGCACTTTCGACAAAGGTTACTTTCCCAACTGGACCACCGAATTGTCTCGTGTCAATGAACGTGTGCGTGGCCTTCATCATCCCGTCTATAAATTGGAATACATGAACGGGGAAGTGTTAAAAGGAAGGTTTTACTTGCCAGAGTTACAAAGTGTGACCAAAAAAGAAGACGACGTGTACGATATCGAAAGCATTCTCAATTGAAGAACCTGAAAAGTGCGAAAAAGACGTGTCAAAGAAGTCAAAGTACGTTGGAAAGGATATCCTCCCAGTTTTGGCTCTTGGATCGACGCTTCGCAAATCATCGACTATAAAATGAAGTGACCATCATGCCCTTCAACACAGCCTCACCTACCGCAGTAACCACTCCTTCCCACCAGTTCTTCGCTGCAGATCTGCAAAAGCAACCCTTGTGCGTGTGGTGTGGAGAACGTGTGCCTAAAACGCAAAAATCGTCTTTTTCTGCCAAATCTTTGTGATGTGTTGTGTCATCGGTGCTGCCATTGCCAATTTGAGTTTGCAACAAGGAGACAAACAATTGTGGACCAGTTTACTCAGCAGTTGCATTGGTTACCTTCTTCCCAATCCGTCTCTGAAATATTCCTCTAACGGGAACAACAACGGGAGTCTTGCGTCCAACGTTAGTCCCCCTTCCAGCAGTCACCCTAACCATCCTCTTTTAGACACTCCTCTGACTTCCAACGACTCCTCGGACACTATAACTCTGGAATTATGAACAACCAATTTTACTTAACGTTACCCAGTGACAGTTCCATGGAGGTGTTTCCCAATAACACCTTATGCTGTTACACGGTCAAATTACCTCAAGCCATTCAATTGGATCACGAAGCCAATTGGGAAGTGGATTTAGTGGAAATGATTCACCCTACACAAATCAAAAACATCGCTGAAAATCAAAACACTTTTACGGTAGAAGTTCATGACGAGCAAGTGCAACAACACTTGGACGAACGCAGCGGTGTAGGTGACTCTATGAAATCACAAGACCCCAAAACTAAACGGACCACTTATCGCTTGAAAATTTCCTCAGGCTATTATTTTAGTGGTCAACATTTGGTGAACGTCCTTGCTGACAGGTTCAATGCCATGTTTGGTAAAGTCTTGGAGAAAACCAGAAAAAGTGTCACGATCGATTACCACAAAATATCTCGTGGCCTACTAATCAAATTTTCAGAGGACAAAGTATTGGCCATTACTTTTTGTCCTGAATTGTATGACATTTTGGGTGGAGACTCCAAGTTGATCAAGATTGCAAACGAAATACCAGCTGTGACCGGTAACTCGGATTTTGCGAAATATTTTAGATTCCCTGTAGAAATGAACCATGGACTGAATTTGATCTTTGTGTACTCCGATGTGGCGGAATTCAACGTGGTGGGACACAGCTCCGGACCGTTATTGCGCATCATTCCTTTCAAAGTGGATTCTGCCACGAACGCTGACGAGGAAGGTGGAAACACCTATCACGTTCACCGCAAATTTGTACATCCTCACTATTTGCCCTTCAGTAAGTCGTATTTCGACACTGTCAACATTGCTATAAAAGGAGATCTGGGACAAAATATTCCATTCACCAGAGGGAAAGACACAGTGAAACTTCCTTTTCGAAAACGATTACTCTAATCCTTTGTCAGTCATGTATCCTGTGTACCAAGGAGTCGCTCGACAGCGAGGACATGGTTTAGGTGATATGTTAAAATCAGCCTTTCTTTCAGTGTCTCCTGTTTAAAAACCGATGTTGACACGGGGATTGCACGCTTTGAAAGATGCCGCGTTGACGCAAGGTAAAGAAGTTCTCCAAAATGTCATCATTGACAAACAAAACCCCAAAGAAGCTTCCTTGAGAGCAGGCAAAATTGTCTTGCTTCAAACAGGCAAAGAGATTTTGGGCCGACGAGAAACTCCTATAAATGCCCTGTTCGCTGCCGAGTCAGGCATTCCTGCTTCTCTGACGCCACAGGAAGGGAAAGGCAAAAAAAGACGACGAAAACACCCCTTGAGAGGACTTCACACCCCTAGAGCTAGAAAGACTAAGAAAAGAAAAACCGCCCGAGAGTTAGACGTTTTTGATTATTAAATCAGAGAAAATGATGCACCGAGAGTCTTGCGCTTGTTCCAAGTCGGAACTGGATCTGTTTGCCATGCCACCCACCATGATGACGATGCAAGAATCCCAATGGGTCGAATTTCATCCCGTCTCTTCTTTGACGGATTCAGCTCCCATCGAGTTTGAAATGAAAGGACAACCCGAAGATTACATCGATCTGAATAGCAGTTACTTGTACCTGAAACTGAAAGTGATCAAAACGGACAACACCATTCCGGGAGCCGATGGTAGAGTAGCTCCCGTCAACAATTTCATGCATTCCTTGTTCAGAGAAGTGGATTTGTACTTGAATAACAAACGGGTCAGCAGTAGCATGGACACTTACCCTTACCAAGTGTACCTGGAAAATCTCTTGACGTAAGGAAAAGAGGCCAAGAACACTCATCTGGATGCTTGCGTGGAATAGAAACCTAACACCGCAGGTGAAGACACGTTTAACCACACAGCTCTGACAGCAGATGACAATCCTCACAATGTGGGTTTTAACGACCGTCGAAAGAAAATCCTGCAAGGTCGTAGTTTAGAACTGATGGATCGGTTGCATTTCGACATGTGGTTGCAAGACAAGTATTTGCTCAACGGAGTGGATATTCGCCTGAGATTAAATTGCAGCAGTGTCGCTTTCCATTTGATGGCTCATGCCAACGAATACAAAACCATCATGCAAGAAGCCAGACTTTACGTGCGCCGCGTAGAAGTTTTACCTAAAGCGGGAAACGACATCAGTCACACATTGAGCAGAACGACCGCCAAGTATCCGATACGACGTGTAGAAATGAAAACGTTCACCATTGCTGCTGAACTCCGATCCAAGATCGAAGATCATCTCTTCCAAGGACAGTTACCCAAACGTTTAATCGCTGGCATCGTCAGTAATGCAGCCCTCAACGGAGCCCACGATCAAAATCCTTTCCAGTTTAAGCACTAGAGAGTGTCCAAGATCGAAGTCAGTCGCGATGGCAAGACCTTGTGTATCAGGCTCTTCAAACCTAACTTTACCGAGAAGAATTACTTGAGATATTACTTGTCCCTGTACGAAGCTACCGGACAAATAGGAACCAACACCAGTCACAGTATTTCGTACGAAGATTATGTAGGAGGTTACACTTTGTGGGCCATATATTTCACTCCAGACCAAGGCAGCGACGAGGGACATTTTCATCCTATAAAATCCGGTCAACTGCGTGTGGAACTTCAGTTTGCAGAAGCTCTCGCCGAGATGGTCAATGTCATCTTGTGTGCCGAATTCGATAATACCATCGAAATCAACAGTTTGAGAGAAGTCATTCTAGACTATTAGAAACTATGGAAGACACTTATCCCTCTTTGAACGGTAGAGAATCTTTGGACATGGAATGGGAGGATAGCCTGAAAACAGAACCAAGACAAGAGGACGTAGTGTTCACGTCCAGATGGCCAGAACAAGAACAACATTTAGTGTCCTCTTTTGCTAAACACCTGGCGGATAAAATTAGGGAATTGAGTAAGAAAGATTGCTATGGATGTCAAAACGATCATCCCAGTTAAATTCAACACGATAAATGTTTGATGATGAGTCAAGAAGAAAAATTGGACGAGTATCTGGATGAAGCTTGGGGTCTCATCTCGGAAGAAGCAGTGTTGCATGAGTGGGATAAAGGCTTGCGTGATCATTCTGCCGTCCATTGACTACTCTAGAGATCTATCGCATCGAATCTCTCTTAGCCCAGAGTGCGGAGACGAAGCGCAGAATCGGCTACTTGACAGAGCTTTTCAAACAAAAAGTCAGAATTGAATTGATGACTTATCATTACCTGTGAAGAAAAAAAAAAAAAAACAAGACAACAAAACAAAAAATGGATACCTGGGAACTTTATCACCTTTTGAACAACAGTTCGTACACTGCTTCTTGGAATCCTGTCGTGTGCGCTAAAGATTAACTACCTCATCGCAAACCTCAAGACCATCAACCTTATGTCATCAACACGGATGACAGTCATCTCTCAGGAACTCACTGGGTCGCCGTCTACTTCCCTCAAAGATGATTGTGTGGAGTATTTTGATTTCTATGGATTACCCCCTTTGGATGACGACATCATCGACTTTATGAGAAGAAATGTCCAGACGACACGATACAATAACGTGAAATTACAAGGCACAGATTCCATGGTGTGTGGACAATATTGTGTGTATTTTTTACATCAACGCAGTCTTGAATATCCTTTAGAACATTTAGTGACTTATTTTGATAGTAACTCTTCTAGAAACGATGAGAAAGTAGATGGATGGTTTTGTGACCATTATGGCTTTCTTTTGTCTTTAGCTTGGAAACGTAGTGTACATCAATGGCCTCATGATTTCCATCAGTGGAAATCTCACATGATTTCACAACGTTGTCAACCTTCTGAGAAATAGTTTCTTTGATGTTATTGTTAATTGTTAGTGGTTCATTGTTTGTTGAATAAAAAAGTTGTGTTTTGAAAACATGTGTCTGTCGTTTGTTTTCAAAAAAAAGACTGTGAATATATGCTCTTTGACTTTCTCTCTATCCCTCACCATGACATTCACTATCATAACGTTCCGACCCAACAAAAAACCCTAGTAGGGATGTTTTCTATCGCGTCCGCGTTAGAACCATATAAAGCATTGCAGTCTCCAGTCTGGCCATCCTCTATTGACTCGTCAACCTATGAAGATGCCTTCAAGACTAGCCAAGCTGAACGAAGCTTACGTGAATTTACATCGTGTCAGGCTAAACCTGATACCGAAGCCTGAAGAGATAGAGAATGTCAGGATGTTATCAATAGCCCAAGACCTGATAGAAGGGGTCTTCAGAGAGGAAATCAAGAAAGAACAAGAAGAATGGACAGAGAAGTACAGACTTGAGAAGCAAAGAGAACAGCGGCAACAACAGCATCAGCAAGAACCAGATAGGTTTTGTCGACTGTCGAGTAGACACCAAAGAGTTCTCCTTCTCTTACCTTCACGTCCGTGCTCCAGGGATATAAAGCGGCGCTATCGTCAGCCTAGCTACCCAACGTTGACGTATCAACATTGAAGATGAATAATAGAATTGCGAAGCTTGTAGAACTCCAAATGCACCTGGAATATGCCAGGCGCATTTTAGATGAACTGGCTATGGAGGTTATAGCCGAAGAAGCCAGGATAGAGAAGGAGGAAGAGGAGAAAAAGAAAGAAGAGGTGAAGGAAAGGAAGCAAGGGATCCTGCCTCACCTCATACTGAGACCTCTGTGTGAGGTCAAGCCTGAGGTGAGGACACCAACGCGCCCACAACCACTACAAAGACAGCCACAGCCTCTGCCACCAGTACCATCAATATCAAGAACCGCTGTCCCCTATGGAGAAAACTGGGAGCAGGAAGCATTGGAGGAATTGGAGAGACAGCTGCAAGAGTGAGAGCCACAGAGACCTCATCATCCCCGGGTCGGCATAGGAGTAGACAGAGGGAACAAGTATTCACTATCCCTCATCGGCCAATCAAGCCCCGTCTGCGTTCCCAATCACACGCATTAATTGAGAGAATGACTGGAGCCGGCGATGCGTGTGTGGGGCACGGTCTGGGAGATGTCATCACTAAACGGGTACATCTGAAGTTCTAAAAAAAACTCAGACCAGATCTCTAGGAAAGAGACTATTCAAGTTGCCAATTTGTGTGAATGTGAAGTAGTGTGACTATAAACAGTCACTTCTCTACTGATGTGTGTGTGTGAGTTTGCGTTCTCGTACGTTTGTGTGGATAATAGATATGGTGTGTTTTTTCTTCTCTCCCCGTTTGTATGGATAGTAGATATGGTGTGTTTTATGCGTTCGAGTTCATTTGTGTGGATAGTAGATATGGTGTTTCTTTTTCTCTTCCCGTTTGAGTGGATAGTAGATATGGTGTGTTTTATGCGTTCTCGTACGTTTGTGTGGATAGTAGGTATGGTGTGTGTTTTTTCTCTTCATGTTTGTGTGGATAGTATATATGGTGTGTTTATGCATTTGCGTCCGCTTGTGTGGGTAGTATATGGTGTGTTTTATGCATTCGCGTACGTTTGTGTGGATAGTAGGTATGGTGTGTTTTATGCATTCGCGTTCCTTTGTGTAGATAGTAGATATGGTGTGTGTGTTTTTTTTTCTCTTCCCGTTTGTGTGGATAGTAGATATGGTGTGTTTTGTGCATTCGCGTTCGATTGTGTGGATAGAAGGTATGGTGTGAATTATTTCTCTTCCCGTTTGTGTGGATAATATATGGTGTGTTTTATGCTTTCGCGTTTGTTTGTATGGATAGTAAGTATGGTGTGTTTTATGCGTTCCGGTTCGTTTGTGTGAAGTCAGTGTAAGGGATGTTTTCCTTCACGTCCGTGTTCCACGGATATAAAGAAGAGCGCTCGTCAGTCGGGCTACCTCAAGATACAATACATTTATCTCAATTCGCTGACGACAGTGGAATATGGAAAGCTGGCAACCCTTATAGTCAAAGACACATAGCACAACTACAACAAAACCTAGACGCCATCACCAAATGGGCCAACAACTGGGGATTTAAGATCTCAGACACCAAAACGGTAGGTATGCTATTCTCCCCACACCACAGACGGAAGCCCACATATCTCACACTCTACCTACAAGGAACACCTATACAATTCACCAAGCAAACACACTTCCTGGGAATGTTACTTGATGAAACTCTTAGCTGGAAAGCCCATATAACTACACTACTTAAAACTTGTCAGCAGGATCTCAACCTACTCAAAAATTTGAAGGGTACGACATGGGGAGCTGATCAACATACACTGTTCATGCTTTATCGATCTCTCAAAGGGTAAGCTAGACTATGAATGCCAAATATATGCCTCAGCAAAGAGTAACCTGCTCCAGAAATTAGAGAGCCTTCAACACCGAGCACTCCGAATATGCACAGGCACACTACCAAACATCTCAACCTATGAAATGCAGATACTAACAGGTGAACTTCCACTGCATCTAAGACGGGAGGAACAAATTCTGAGATATGCCATCAGGAACTTTATACATGCAGACACCAATCCGACTAAGATCCTGATCCAAAAAAGCAAGACAACATTCAGCAAAAAATTAAAATCAAAAGTGGCAAAATATATGGGACAACACCAACAAAGGCAGACGCCTATACCAACTAGATAAGGAAGTCACCAGAAAAATCAGGATACCCAAAGATATGGAAGTTATAGACATCAAGATCATTAATAGGATCAAAACAGGAAAAACACTACTAAAGAGCAGTTTTGGAAGACACCTCAAAGAACAACCAAATCAAACCATCAACTGCCCGAACTGTCCCACACCAGAAACACTCGAACACGTATTCAACACCTGTCCAAGTTACCACACACAACGGAACAGCTTCCAAGAATATCAGAAAAGGATCAATGCACCTACAACTTATCCAGCGCTCCTAGACAAGGACCAAAACAAGAACATTGAGAGCACTTACAAGAATATAATAATGTACCTCAAAGAAATCCACAAATATGGAAACATATAAACAACAACGGAAGTAAAAGGGGATTCGCACCAAACCTATAGAAAGGAAAACCTGGCAACACAAAACCTATACCAACCTAAATGCAACCTATCACCTACACAGGAATTAAAATCACAAATCTATACCAGCCTAGCAGCAAACATATCAACTATACCAGAAATGAAAGGGACTAAAGCAGCATACGCTAGCTAGCCAATTGGCAAGTCCCCAACGAAGCTTGAAAAAAATCATGAGCACCACCAGATTTAAAAAGGACTAAAGAAGCTTACGCTAGCTAGCCAAATGGCAAGTCCACAACGAAAATTAACAAAACTATCAACAACACCGGATTTTAAAAGGACTATAGCAGCAACCGCTCGTCAGATAAACAACAAGACCAAAAACAACAGGCAAAAGATAACCAAAGGAAACAAAACCACAATCAAAAACTAGGAACGACAGATGTACGAGGACCAGGAGCGAATACCAGAAATACATAACACTCCACCCGCGACAATTTTACAAAATACCTTAACCTGCATCCTTGCATGCTTTCTGGATAATACAGTATAAAACCTAAGCACGGGATAGATGCCTTTGATATGCTTTACAGGGGCCTGATTACTCAGCAGGGGCACCTGTCTCAACACACACAGCAAAAACGCACACACACTTCCTTTTTATGTATAGAATTAACTATTTATCCTGCTACCTAAGCATGTGCCTCAACCCAATTCTAAAAAAAAAAATCATTTACCCCCATATACCATATATATATATATATATATATATATATATATATATATACATATATATATATATATATATATATATATATATATATAGATAGATAGATAGATATAGATATAGATATATTCAAAACATTAATTGGAGAGGGATAATTAGGCACGAGGTAAAAGCTGGAAGATGGAGCAAATCAAAGGAGGAAGAAAGGAGAAAATCAGAGGAGGAAGAAAGGAGAGCAAGGAAAACAGGAAAGGTACCATAACCAATGAAAGTCGACGACCAAAGCAACAACCAATTGCAACCACCAAAACACCAAGGGCAATAAAAGGCACCGACTTTCAATAAAGGAAAGAAAATCCTTTCCTTCCCACTCCCCTTTCTGACGGGCCAAAAACAGGTGCTAGGGAAAACATACTAGCGAACACCTGGGTGGAATCCTTTGCTCAAGAAGCCCGTGTTGTTCAAAGATTCTCCCCTACAGGCCCGACCCCATCACCCGACAAGCGAGCGCCCCCTTCTTCTTTTCTTTTCGGACAAGCGAAAGGTTTCCGGACAAGCGAAAGGTAGCTGACTCGAGAGACAATTTCACCTCGTAAGAAGGTATTATTGTCTAACAAACTTGAGCAACTACTGGCGATTCTTCACTATAAAGCTTTCCAAAACAGGTGCTAGGGAAAACAAACTAGCAAACACCTGGGTGGAATCCTTCATACAACAAGCCTGTGTTGTCAAAAGATTTTCCACTACAAAGTCCATTTGCCTTTTTCCGGACAAGCGAAGGCCTTTTATTTCGGACGGACAAGCGAAGGCCTACTACGGACCCAAAACAAGTGCTAGGGAAAACAAACTAGCAAACACTTGGGTGGAATCCTTCAAACAACAAGCTTATGTTGTCAAAAGATTTTCCACCACAAAATCCTTTTGCTCTTTTCCGGACAAGCGAAGGCCCATTTCTTTTTTTTTTTTGGTTCTTTTTTTTCTACTCCATGAGGTGCTTCTTTTGGATATTGAAGACCTCTTTCGATAAAAGCTCTATCCACACAAATTCAAACAAGATCCTTTGGCTCCATTATCAAAATTAACACCTATCCTTAGCGAGGCGTGACACTAACAAACATGGGAAGGCTTACACCCAGCTGATTGGTCCTATTTAGAACGAAAAAGTACACTCTGTACCCAAAATCCCAACTACTATAGTCAAAAGTAATGAAATTCAAAGACTCATACGTTAGGACAGTTGCACAGGTGACATACACAATATTGGCGATAGGGTTGTCCACTAGTACAACTGGACTAAATTTGACCAATCAATTGAGGCCTGGTGTCTCAGTGCGTAAATTAATTGGACGGTCCCGGGGTGCGCTTTGCCCCTCCTCTGTGCGCGGGGCGGCTGGTTGTGGGTGTGCGGTCGTGCCATGTGTGTTGTTTCGTGGCACCCTCTTGGGTCCCTCTCCTTTTCTCTTCTCCGCCTTTTCCTCGACGGGACATATAAGCAAGAAGTGCGACCATCGCACATAAACGCAGGATTGTAATGGCACCATTCCTACAATCCTGACCAATTAATAATCTCGACTATCGAGAATTAACCAGTCGCGAAAGCTCTTAGTTAGCATATGCGACTTAAATCCTTTGATTCATTCATTCAGTCAGTCTGGCTACCCGCGTTGACTAGTCAACACCTTCAAGAAAAAAAAAAAAAAAATGAATTTGTTTAACGAATTAAGACATAGTTGGTTCTGGATGATGGATGCGGACTACGTGGTGGAAAGGCTTGAAAAAGAATGGAGCTATCCAGTCTCGAAAGACTTTGTGACCAGTCAAGTCACTACCCTCAAAGTAGCCAGGGATCTAGTGGCAGGAATGATAGAAGAGGAGGTGGAAAAATTAAGAGAATTCATCAAGCCTAAGTATGTAAGAATAGGCATATTGAAGGAAGCCCTTGATCTTGTCATCCAAGTGAGGAGCTTCTTGCAAGATACATTTAATTGGACAGAGTGGTCTTTTGTCCAGTGGGGTTCACAACAATTAAAAAAAGCCGAAGACAAGATGAAAAACGTGATGGAAGAAGAGGTAAGGAAAATCAAAGACACCTGGACAAAAGAGAGAAAGGAGAAGGAAAACAGAAAGAGAAAAGAAGAGTTTGAAAGACTGAACATCGACTGGATGAAGGTACAGGAAAGGTTTAGAGCTATGGGACATCCTGACTGGATTCCAGACGAAGAAAAGAAGAAGAAGAAAGGAATCATTGAAAAAGTGAGAACGTGGTGGAAGAAGTGGAGACAATAGAAGAAGAAGACGAACCCAAAGGCCCTTTTCAGGGCCACTTTCATATGCCTCGAAAAGATATTTATTCTTTCTTGCCTATATATGTGTTATATATGTGTTGTCTATGTCTCTGTCTCTCTATTGCATTTGTCCCTACCTAGAGTAGCTCCGCGTATTCAGGTCAGTCACTTGCTACATTGTTGCGAGTGTCCAGTACCGTGACGTCACCATACCTGTTCCATTCCTATTGTTCCTATACAAAATTTCCATTGTCGCTATACAGGCCCAGGGTTTTGATTTTGTCGCTATAAATCTTGTCGCTAGAGTGCCGGGGGTGGGTGGGTCCGTAATGTATTTTCCCATTGTCGCTATAAAGGCTCGGCTGTGCCATTTGTCGCTATAAATCTTGTCGCCATAGTGCCGGAGGGGAGCGGTCCGTAATGTATTTTCCCATTGTCGCTAGTACCCCCCTATACTACTTAGGTGTCCAGCCTATGGAAAAACTTGCTACAGGTGTCGAAAACAGCATCATTTTCTGAAATGCTGCAAGATAAAACGAGTGCATGGTATGCAAGAATACTCAATTGAAGAGGAAGAAACATCTTTTATAGGAACAGTGACAAAAGCAAACACTGAAATCAGTGACAAAGAATGCTACGTCACTCTGACTCTTCATGGTACTGATGTCAAATTTAAAATTGATACTGGCTCGCAAGTAAACATCATTCTAAATCACATTTTTGAAACAATGAACATTTACAACGTTGAAGTAAAACCAATTAAGACCTGTCTCACAAGCTATTCTGGTGACAAACTGATTGTCATAGACAAATGCAAATTAAACTGCATGAATCAAGAGCTTGATTTTTATATCACAAAACAAACCAACCGCCTGTTCTTGGGTTGAAAGCGTCTCAAGATTTGCGCTTAATACAAATAGTTTACAATGTTCACAGGAATAAGGACAATCATATCGTGAAAAATTTCCCAGTGTGTTCAAAGGTCTAGGATGCCTGAAACAAAAATACCATATCGCAATTGACAAAAGTGTGAAACCTGTCATCAATCCACCAAGGACGGTTCCTACAGCTTTACGAGAAACACTTAAACCAACTTTGGAAGAGATGGAACGGAAACAATGTAATACGGAAAGTAGATGAACCAACAAAATGGATCAATTCATTAGTAGTTGTTGAAAAACCCAAGTCGGGAAAATTACGAATTTGCTAGATCCGAGAAATTTCAATCAAGCTATCAAGCGAGAGCATTATCAACTTCCTACAATTGAAGATTTAACCATAAGGATGACTGGAGCTAAGGTTTTCTCCAAACTAGATGCCAATCATGGTTACTGGCAAATACCCCTAGATGAGGAAAGCCAGTTATTGACAACATTTAACACCCCGTTTGGTAGATATTGCTACCTAAGAATGCCTTTTGGTATTAAATCTGCTCAAGAAGTGTTCCAGAAACGCATGGCACAGTGTTTTGAGGACCTGCCTGTGGTGGAGACTGATATAGATGATATAAATGTTTGGGGAACTTAAAAGGAAGATCATGATGGAAAACTGAAAAATGTTTTAAAGAGATGCCAGGAACTAAATCTGACACTGAATTTGGAAAAATGCCAATTTGGACTAACAGAAGCGTGCTACGTGGGACACATGTTGACATCATCAGGTATTAAACCTGATCCAGAAAAAGTAATAGCAATCACAGAAATACCCGCTCCGACGGACAAGAAAGGAATTGAAAGATTACTTGGTAGAGTCAAGTACCTAGCGAAATTTATCCCAAATATGTCTACAATGACAGAGCCAATCAGAGCACTTTTGAAAAGTGACAATGAATTTGTTTGGGATACTGATAGAAACATGTATTTGAAGGGATCAAACAGATTCTAAGCAAGGAACCTGTGTTGAAATACTTCACTCTTAAGAAGCCTGTCGTTGTTAGTTGTGATGCATCAAAATCAGGACTTGGAGCAGTGTTAATGCAGTCAGGCAAACCCATTGCATTTGCATCAAGGTCTTTGATAAATGCAGAAACAAGGTACGCACAGATCGAAAAAGAACTGCTTGCTGTGTTATTTGGTCTTGAAAGATTTAATCAATATACTTACGGTCGTCAAGTACAAGTTGAATTGGATCATAAACCTCTGGAATCAATCCTCAAGAAACCTCTATCTGCCGCACCGCCTAGACTTCAGAGAATGCTTTTTAGACTGCAGAAGTACAGTTCTGACTTAACGTATTGTCCAGGAAGAGTTAACTGTAGCAGATACATTGTCGAGAGCATACAGACAGACGAACACATCTGAGATGAACATGGATAGTGAAATTGAGTGCTATGTGCACATGATCATGTCAGATATACAGATTGCAGATACACAGTTAGAAGCAATAAAGAATGGAACTAAACGTGATAATAAAATGACCAAATTACGAGAAATGATTCAAAAGCGATGGCCAAATGATAAACCTCTCGTATCTTTTGAAATCAGAAATTTCTGGAACTGCCGAGATGAACTTTCAGAAATGGACGAATTAATTCTAAAAGGAGAGAAGATTGTAATACCAGATGTTCTTCAGAAAGAAATGCTAAATGAGTTGCACAAAAGTCACATGGGCATTGAGAAGACAAAGCAAAGAGCAAGAGATATTATGAATTGGCCTGGCATGAATGCAAAGATTGCAGACACAGTATCGAATTGTTCTACTTGCCAGGAATACAGAAAGTCAAATAGAAAAGAGCCATTGTTATCTACACAACCTATTGCACCATGGGAAATGATTGGAACAGATTTATATATGTGGAATGATTACAACTATGTCTTGATAGTAGACTATTGCTCCAGATATTTTGAAGTTGCCAAGTTAGAAAATACAAAGTAATCACACACACAAAGTCAATTTTTGCAAGACATGAAATACCACGAGAGGTAAGGAGTGATAATGGACCACAGTTCTCCTCAAAAGAATATGGTCAGTTTGCAAAAATCTGGGGATTCAGACACACTACGTCAAGTCTCAAGTATCCACAGTCTAATGGTTTAGCAGAAAGAACCATTCAAACTGTCAAAGGAATTCTCAATAAGGCAAAGAGAGATAGAAAAGATCCATATTTATCGATATTGGAGTATCGAAATACACCAATTGATGATATAGGATCTCCGGCACAAATACTGATGAGTCGAAGACTTCGATCGACTTTACCTACTACCAACACACAGCTACATCTGCACGTTATAAAAGAAAGAAACCTAAAGTGGAAACTGGGTGAAAAGAAAAATCTGCAAAAGAAACAGTGTGACAGAACAGATAAAGAGCTTCCAAATCTGACCTTTGGAGAGAATGTAAGAATCAGAAGACAAGATCTTTGGGAACCAGCTGTAGTCGTCAGAAAAAGTAGCACTCCAAGGTCGTATGATGTGAAAACCCAGTATGGTGCTGTATACAGGAGAAACTGCAGACATCTGTTACAAACAAAAGAGACATTACCAGAGATATATAATACATACGAAGATACTAACAAGGAGGTCACTGAACTGAATGACAAGAACGACATTAGTCATCAATGAGCCAAACCAGACACAAAAGATTCGAACAAGAAGTGGACGTCTAATAAAAAAAAAAGCCTACAAGATACAGATTTTATTATGTGGACTCGATAATTTTTATCAATTACAACAATTGTGTCTTGTGAATATTAGAAACTGGAAAGTGTTTATGGGCATAATAATACATCTATTATATCACATCAGTTTATATGCAGTGATAATAACTGGATTGAAGAAAATTATTTTAGGACTATAGATTTTAGTGGCAATGCCAGTATATCACCATGTATTTGTTTTCATGAGTGTAAGAATGACTGTGAATGTCATACGGTTAGAACTTAATTTTAACTACAATTAATAGAACTTTTATAACTACCAGAAACTATTTGAAGTATATGTTCATGTGCAAAATAGAACTTTGTCAAATTTGAATATGTTTACAAGTTTATTAAAAAGAAAAGGAGAAATGAATATGTGAATTTAAAAGAAAAGCACA
Source organism: Megalonaias nervosa (assembly GCA_016617855.1). Lineage (NCBI taxonomy): Eukaryota > Metazoa > Mollusca > Bivalvia > Unionida > Unionidae > Megalonaias > Megalonaias nervosa. The sequence continues at coordinate 33,870 of JAECUM010015508.1, forward strand.
AAACTCATTTTTAGGGGAGTTGTGGTAATATACGGTATTAACATTCTGTTGCTATAAATGGTCTGACAGTTACAGTCACCTAAGGTCAGCTCCAGGCTCTCACTCAGTTGTAACCCTCTATATGCCTTATGATAACATTAGCGTGAGAAACTAGTGTGCGTGTGTTTTCACTGTTTAAGTCAGTTGTAATCTAGCTATTAAAGTAGTTAGACCAACCCATGTTTTGTGTTATTTAGCAAAACATAACACGCATAGTACCTGGCTTTATTCGCAAGTTTACATCAAAGGGTGTAGCTTTTAAACTAACTCTTAGGCTTGGTTTTCAAGTACTTTGTTTACAAATGCATTCGGTACACCTCGGTTATTTCCATGAGACAAAATTATGCCTCGCGGTTTGATCTATGTAGTCACTTAGAAGTTGCTATGTTGACACATTGCGGATTTTCGTCAAGCATTGAACTCATTTCTGAAAATGGGGAAATTGAACATTTTTGAAATAACTCTTAGTAACCCTCAGGGAATTTACTTCGCAGGACAAAGTTTGCAGGGATATGTGACAGTTGAACTGAACGATGGCATGAAAATGAGAGGTAAGCAATCATACAGCACAGGGCACACAGGGGCTCGTATCGTTGCTTAAAATTTATGTACAGATAATCCTTGGATTATATATAGTACGTGTATATTTGAAGGTAAATTGTACACTACAGTACCTACCGTAATTTATGGTAGAATGGATATATCCCGGAAGGTTGTACTATCGCCGTGCTTAATTGTTGTTATCAGTACATACTGAAAAAAATTAAACCGTTTTGTTTTTGCCTTAGAGTTACAAGTTTGTATGACTTTGATTCTGTCTGTTCATATAAAAATATGCCAGTCGAAGCACGTAAATGTAAATAAAGCTGTGGGATTGGCCTAACTTGAATATGGTAGCACGCACGTATTATAATAAACACATTTTAATTTACCAAGAAGAGTGTTTGTGTAATTTGGATTTTTAACGTAGCTTTCAAAAATTTTCAGTCTTATCGCTACGACGTCTGCACTGTGGCAGTTTATAGTGATGTCGGGGCATCATGCCACAGACATGCAGCATGATGTTCCACCCAATCACATAATCACATTATCCTGACACCAGGCCGGTCCTAGCACTAACCTCTTAATGCTGAGCGCCTAGCAAGACAGCTGTTAGTACCATTTATATAAGTCTTTGGTATGAGGGAGCCGAAGTTTGAACCGACGACCTCCCGCATCCGAGGCGGACGCTCTAACCACTAGGCCACCGGAGCGGTAAAGACGGAATAGCCATGTTTCTCTGACTGAATATTTCCAGTAATAAAAAAATGATCCAGTATTAAATGAAACACAGTAATGTCTATTAAGCTGAAATCAACAAATAACAGTAAAAAATGTTTTTGAAAAAACTTTGAATCGAAATTTAATGTGAGCAGAGAAATCAGTAAACATCACTTCACAACTGGTGTTTCACAGGATGAAAAGTGTACCCAGTGTTGGCATTTGTCACAAATAGCCCAGTGAACAATCACAAGATTAGCACAACCCATAAATGCAGGTGGCTGGTGCTTGTGACATACACAGCAGTTTGAAGATTTGTCCTCAGACATAAGTAAACTGTCTTGACTGTCCTCAAAGTCTCATCAGTATCCTCTAGACAATATGCAGAGTGACATGGTTTAGTTGAAAAAGTGATAAGAATCCTAGGTAATTTAAAAAAAATTCAGAGGACATGAAAAATTTGTGTTTTTCTGACACTTTACTGTAGTTGAAGACTTAACAGCTGAGGATGACAAGTGTCTGACACTCTTTCAATTCACACAGGCAGGATTTTTTAGGTGAATTGTGCATATTATTTTTTACTTTTAGAAGCTGATGATTGTTTCATGATGATAGCATTTTTCTTTGCCAGATAACAGATTACCAGCAAAGAAATATGGAACAAATTTCTTTCTGTGCTGTTAGATGTAGATGTTCTTTTCAATGACATTGCCACACTCAGTGATAGTTACATAAAATGCTTCATAAATTGCTGGCTGTGAGGTTAGCACTTTAAAGTAGTGATTAAAACACTTCCCATGAAGTACAATTTGCTTGCAGCATAGACATTTGCTTTGGTGTATCAATATCCGATTATAGTAAGTTACTACACATTTGCCTTGGTGTATCAATATCCAATCACAGCAAGTTACTACACAGTTGCCTTGGTGTATCAATATATGATCACAGCAAGTTACTACACATTTGCCTTGGTGTATCAATATCCAATCACAGCAAGTTACTACACATTTGCCTTGGTGTATCAATATCCGATCACAGCAAGTTACTACACATTTCAGCAAGTTACTATGCATTTGCCTTGGTGTATCAATATATGATCACAGCAAGTTACTACACATTTGCCTTGATGTATCAATATCCAATCACAGCAAGTTACTACACATTTCAGCAAGTTACTATGCATTTGCCTTGGTGTATCAATATCTGATCACAGCAAGTTACTACACATTTGCCTTGGTGTATCAATATCCAATCACAGCAAGTTACTACACATTTGTCTTGGTGTATCAATATCCAATCACAGCAAGTTACTACACATTTGCCTTGGTGTATCAATATCCAATCACAGCAAGTTACTACACATTTGCCTTGATGTATCAATATCCAATCACAGCAAGTTACTACACATTTGCCTTGGTGTATCAATATCCAATCACAGCAAGTTACTACACATTTGCCTTGGTGTATCAATATCCGATCACAGCAAGTTACTACACATTTGCCTTGGTGTATCAATATCCAATCACAGCAAGTTACTACACAGTTGCCTTGATGTATCAATATCTGATCACAGCAAGTTACTACACATTTGCCTTGGTGTATCAATATCCAATCACAGCAAGTTACTATGCATTTGCCTTGATGTATCAATATCCAATCACAGCAAGTTACTATGCATTTGCCTTGGTGTATCAATATCCAATCACAGCAAGTTACTATGCATTTGCCTTGATGTATCAATATCCAATCACAGCAAGTTACTATGCATTTGCCTTGGTGTATCAATATCCAATCACAGCAAGTTACTATGCATTTGCCTTGATGTATCAATATCCAATCACAGCAAGTTACTACACATTTGCCTTGGTCCAAAGTATCAATTTCCAATCACAGCAGGTTACTACACATTTGCTTTGGTGTATCAATGTCCGATCACAGCAAGTTACTACACATTTGCCTTGGTGTATCAATGTCCAATCACAGCAAGTTGCTACGCATTTGCCTTGGTGTATCAATATCTGATCACCTTGGTGTATTAATGTCCGATCACAGCAAGTTACTACACATTTGCCTTGGTGTATCAGTGTCTGATTACAGCAAGTTACTATGATTTGCCTTGGTGTATCAATGTCCGATCACAGCAAGTTACTACACATTTGCCTTGGTGTATCAATGTCCAATCACAGCAAGTTGCTACGCATTTGCCTTGGTGTATCAATATCCGATCGCCTTGGTGTATCAATGTCCGATCACAGCAAGTTACTACACATTTGCCTTGGTGTATCAATACCTGATCACAGCAAGTTACTACACATTTGCCTTGGTGTATCTATGTCTGATCTCAGCCATGTACTTTAAATTATTTATCTATTGATGCTCATCATTCGGACTTAAAATTCTCTGGACCTGGGTTGGCATCAAGGGATATATTTCCTCTAATTCTGCCTCTAAGAATTGACTCCGGCATACCAACTGCCTAGCTGCATGATATGTTGTCATGCCTGCAATAGCCACATTAAGTGCACTGTGTAAATTTACAGAACTGTACTGCCAACTTGCTTTCTTAGACATTGATTCTAAAACATGTCAAGAAAATAAGTTTGTAAACCAAATTTGTATATAGTACTGAAATATTTAAATATAAATAAATCTATGTTTATTATCATTTCACCCACCCACCCCAATAAAGTTTTTACTATTATTTTTTTCCTGTTATGTAGACCCTTATGATACATATTGTCAGTTTTGGTCCTTATTGTCTACCACAGAATGAAATTCCATGCACATCCTTGTTTTGGTCCTTATTGTCTACCATAGAATGAAATTCCATGCACATCCTTATTTTGGTCCTTATTGTCTACCATAAAATAAAATTCCAAGCACATCCTTGTTTGGTCATTATTGTCTACAATAGAATGAAATTCCAAACATATCCTTGTTTTAGTCCTTATTGTCTGCCATAGAATGAAATTCCATCACATCCTTGTTTTGGTCCTTATTGTCTAGCATAGAATGAAATTCCGTGCACATCCTTGTTATGTCATGTACATCAAAACTGGTGTATGACTATAAGTGAACCGCTACAGTGGCCTAAGTGGTTAGAAAGTCTACCTCGATTGTGGGGGGGTCACATGTTTGAACCCCGGCCAAGTCATACCAAGGACTTATAACAATGGTACTAAGAGCTACCTTAATTGCTTGGCACTCAGCATTAAGAAGTTAATGTTATGATTGTTCGGCCTGGAGTCAGGATAATGTGACTGGGTGGGACATGACGCTACACGTCTTTGGCATGGTGCAACATTGTCAGCATCACTATAAAGTGTTACACTGCATACATCAAAGCGATATGACTGAAATATTGTTAAAGCTATGTCAAAAATCAAAATCACATGCACACACACATTACTATAAGCATCAGCTGGCAGATTTATATAGATGAGGATAAATGGAATTGCATGCATGTTACAAAAAAGTGGGTACTGTTGTAGTTTTTCAGTCAAGACTGACAAAAAATTTTGACATTTTTGAAGAAATATTGCTCTGAAAGAAGAGCACACTTCCTGGCTACATCTTTACATAAGTAAACAACTGCTTGATGTCGTGTGTTCAGAATTCCCTGGGAAGTCCCATTTGCCATGATAATGTAGTACCCAAAGTCCCATTTGCCATGATAATTTAGTACCCATGATAATACATTGCTGCAGTATACAGTAGAACTAAGTGTTGTTCTCAACTCCTTTGTTTAATCTCCTGTCCTGACTGGTAAGTGCTGGCACAGGTATGGGCATTTTGTTAGTAAGATAAGGGGACAACTATATAACACCATTTCCCGTGTAGTTAGTAGAAGTTTAAATTAATTATAATTTTTAATATGAACGTCAATCAAGTCATGTAGGTGTCTTGCCTATGTTGACCTTAAATAAACTGTTAATTGTTGTTTCATAATTTATACTTAGTTTTATCAATGTCAGTTCATTCCTTAATCTTGAGGGATCTTCACCTTAATTATCATCACAAAAGGTCAGATGAAAATTATCAATCAATGTGAGTTTCTTGCAAAGACAGCTGGATCAAGAGAGGAACACATGGGGCAGAATCATAACAGGTGCAGATGGTTTACTTATTTTTAGCACTACTGGTCATAGACCTTGATGGTCCATCTGTCCATTAGCATAAGTTTGTTGTTGCTACTCCTCCTCAGTACTTAATACCATGAAACTTTACACATACATTCTTCCCTTCCTGAATGGATAGTCATATCATCATGGGGTTTTCACAAAAAGAATGATGTCTAATTGATCAGAAATGAGAATGATGTCAGTCTGATATCCTGTATGGCCACCAGAGTGGCCATCTTGAAAATGGTGTCATTGTTGCTTGTCTTAAATGGAATGTCATAGCAGCATGTAATTGCTTCTAAATGAAGATGGTGCCAATCGATGGCTGGCATGGCCACCAGAGTGGCCATCTTGAAAATGGTGTCATTTTTGCTTGTCTTAAATGGAATGTCATAGCAGCATGTAATTGCTTCTAAATGAAGATGGTGCCAATTGATGGCTAGAATAACCACCAGAGTGGCCATCTTTGAAATATTATCATGACTCCTCCAAATGGAATGTGTTATGACTCTATGGTCTTAAACTAAGTAATAGAAAGAGCAAGTTTTATAAATTCAATAAATAATTTATTTCAGTAGAAAAGTAAAAATCTAAAATGATCTTACAGTATTGTGAATTAAATCCCAAATAGTCCTAAAAGTTCTATGACAAGTCCAAGTGTATGAAGTTCGAAATGAATTACAGTGGTATTCCAATTTAATTCCAGTATTGAATGTGTTGATGTTTCTGTGGTCTCTAATATGTTAATATGCCAAAGGCCTGGATTGTGATGATGTGCCAACAGTCTTTTGCTGTAGCACAATAATATAACCCAAAAAGGTCCTTGTCTGAATTCACTATGAATCTCAATGTTTCTGTGCAAGAATATTATTGAGCACTTTGTAATTCCAGTGAATAATAATTTGAATAAAATAAATCCACCCAAATGAAAAACTGAACACCACAATAAGACTGATTCTTTTTCAAGATGTTAAGGCAAGAATGAGTAATTTTTCTAGTAAACAACATTATATAAAAAACTGAGACATGATAATAGAGCCAGGATATAGGTCAGCCTCCTTTCTAAAACATTTGAAGTTGTCAACAAGGTTAGGAATTTCCAAGTGGAAATGTATCCTAGACCCAGACATGCATAAACATTTTTACCTCCATTGACAATGATCTGAATATATAATCTACACTCAAAGAGAAATATTAGCTATGTATTATGTTGTTTACAAAATAAATGTTATTGGTCGGGTACCAGTAAACTTGATTTTGGACAAGATCAAGTACAAAATACAAATGTATATAACATACAATCTTTAAGAAAGCCAACAAATAATATATATATATATATATATATATATATATATATATATATATATATATATATATATATATAACAATGGTCATATCAACATGGGGTGGAGGGTGCTTTCACTAGAAGACTTATTTTGATATCTAGTTGGTCCTTAAAGAAAATCTGTCCAATCTGATGTCTGTTATGGCCACTAGAGTATCCATCTTGAAAATGTGGTAATGGCTGCTTTTCCTAATTGAAATCTAATAATTCCATTAGGTTTTCACCAGAAGACTTCTTGCAATGTTTAGTGATTCCTAAATGAAAATGGTGCTGGTCTGATGTTAGTTATGGCTGTTGGTTCAAAATGAAAACAGCATTGATCTCATGTCAAATATGGCCACAAAAGCAACCATCCTGAAAATATTACTACATGAATGAATAGTGAATAGTGATATCAACATGGAGGTCTTACTAAACAGTTTCTTATGATGTCTAGTTGGTCCTATTACGACTCTGTGGTCTTAAACTAAGCAATAGAATAGAATGAAACCAACAAGGTTAGTAAAGTTAAAGAAATATTTTTATTTCCCTAGAATAAAAAGTGAAATTTTAAAATGAACTTACAGTAATATGAAATAAATTCAAGGTAGTCCAAAAAGTTTTATCACTATTCCTAATGAATAAAGTTTAAATTAAATTCCAGTGGTAATCCAAAAAAATCCAGTGCTGAAGGTGTTGAAGTGCCTGCAATCTCAAATGGAATAAAGTGTTAATGTCCTGATGCATGATGATAGGCCAACAGTCTTTCGATGAATCACAGTATTATATATATATTGGATTATATATCCAAGATATCCTTGTTTGAATTCACTATAATTCCAAATTAATGTTTCTGTCCAAGAATACTATTGAGCTTTTTGTAGTTCCAGAGAATAATAATTTGAATAAATAATTTCAGCCCAAATAAAATACTGAACACAACAATAAGACTGATTTCTGCTTCAGATGTTCATGCAGGAATGAATAATTTCTAGATAAACATGATTATAAATCCCTCTACTTGAACTAGGTCACAATTAGCATTTCTAAAAGAAATATTATTTACTGGAAACTGCCATTCTAGAAGATTCTGTTTCTAAAATTATAATATAGAATGTTGTAGACTATGTTTTTTCTTGTAGGAATTCCAATAACCATGGCCAAGACCCAATATATTTGCTTCTGTGATAGTGATCCTAATATTTAACCCATACTCATAGAGAAAATATTAGCAATGTATTAGTTATTTTCAAAATTAAAAACAAAATCAGTGTCTTTAGTCAGGAATACAGTGAACTTGATTTCGGACAAGGTCAGGTACAAAATACAAATACCCATAACATATAAATAATTTAAAAAAAAACTAACAATGCAAATTAAATATACATAATAGTCCTTATGGTGCCATTCAGACATTCAGTATACCTGCCACATTGGCCATCTTGAAAATCTTGTTATTACTATTTCTCCTGAATGAATGGTCATATCAGGACACATTTTTCACTGAAAGACTTCTTATGATGTTCAGTTGGTTCTTAATGAAAATGGTGCCTGTCTGACTTCTAATATGACTGCCACAATAGCCATTTTGAAAAAAAAAAATCTTGTTATCACTACTTCTCCAAGATGGCTGGTCATATCAATATTGTGCTTTCAAAAAATAATTCTTATGATGTCTAGTTGTAACTAAATAGAAATGGTGCCAGTCTGATATTGTATATGGTCACCATGACATCCATCTTGAAAATCTTGTCATTGTTGGTCCAGAATGGAAAGTCATATCAACATGAAGACTTCTTATGATGCCTTATTGGTCTTAAATGAAAATGGTGCCAAGTTGACATCCAGTATGTCCACCACAGCAGCTAATTTTATAATCTTGTTACCACTGAAGAATATCTGCAATGGTTTCTGTACTTCACAGGTAAAAGGAGTAAATGGTTTTACCAGGAATTCCAGGAAAAACTGTACAGCCAGTAGAACATCAGTTCTTTCAAGGGACTCTTGTTTCCAATGTGTGGCACTTTCATTGAGATATCATAGTGCATGACCATCATTCTGGTTTATACATGATGATTTTTTTAATAGTAATTTTAGTTGCCTAACAGTACTTTTAATTGGACAAAATGGTTGCACTACATTAATTATTAGTTGTCAGAAAAAGAGGATGTGAGGTCTAATAATGTGCAGAATATTACAAATGTTTTCCAATATGTGCAGCTTTCTTTGGAACATCATAGCACACATTAGTCAGCCTGGATTACATTGGATCACATCTCGTGATTGGCCTAATCTAAAAATTTCCATGTATTTTAGCATTGATTTTGTCAATGTATTTTCTGAGGTGGTTATTTAATGGTCTTGCAAGGAAAAATGATCAATGAGCAAGCAAAAATAAAACCTAATGGCAACTGAGATGCACTGCATAGAGATGGTGTATATTTATTGTAAGGATAACTGAGATGTCATTCTTCCATAGGTACTGAATAAATGGGCAAAATCTGAAACAGTTTAGTAATTCCAGTTAGCAGTACAGGTGTGGCATCCATTGTCATAGTTATTTACGGAGCATTAACCTTGAGAAATAAAAGAAAATAGCCTGAAGGTGGTTGCAAGGCTAGGCTTTTGATTTTAAGAGGCAGTTATTAGTGTTTTCATTTATTAGTGTTTTTGTTTATTTTGAGACATGCTTAGTCATTGGAAACTGATTGTCTACATACAATATTGGGTGAGACTTTTTAATCACAAGATAATTTTTTTAACAGTAAAACCCACCACCACCTCCCGAAATTAATGGAAAAATAGACATCTTTTTGGGAATGATGATTAAAACCATGGAAATTTCCCAGCAATTGGAAATTAAAACATGTAAGCTTCTAGAAAGGAGAGATATATATTCTACTGTTGGTTTTTACATGCATGGATCTGTTTATGTGAAGTAACTGCATGATGATGTAGATATGCATGCTTTCAGGTGTCCGTCTTAAATTTCATGGTCGAGCAGATGTACATTGGACAGAAACAGAATCAACTGGGACGGGGGATGACACCCGCACAGAGACATACACCTACAGCGCTACAGAGACCTATTTTAATTTTGAGACTCTACTGTTTGGTCCAGGTAAGCAGCTGATTGTTTTTTTTGTAAATATGTAAAAAAGTTAATCACTGTATTTTGACATCTTTAAATTTTAACAGTATAAAAACGTGTCATAAAGGTTACATAAGAAATCACCTTTCCTTTATGATTTATTCATCAAAGTCCTTCTGCTTAAGGCATCTTTAATTGTAGTTGTACCTTAGTTATGATCTGGAGTGGTTAGTGATAATTAGGAGTTATTTCCCATATTCTAGAATGAAGAGTTTGACTTTAATATTGTATAACTTGTGCAGTAATCATGAAAATCTTGCCTTGGAAAATTACATTCTTTAATCTAAAGTATTTTACACTTCAGTCATTTTATTCAAGGCTAAAATATAAAATCATTTTTAAAATGTTGAATTTGATGGTTGCTCTTGGAGTTCTCTTTCTTTTAGAAATTATACTTGAAATGCATGTATTATGAGAAATGAGTACCTTGTAAATTCAGATAATGTCAGTTCTTATTTATTTTTAGCAATTCATTTACATAAAACTCAAGCAGTTTTATAAGAGACTTCACTGAAAACTTACTGATCTCAGTAAATAGAGACATCTAGGAAGACAGGAGATATTTATCTCCCATATTTTACCCATGGTAAGACCATGCATGATAGTAAGCCTATCCGCCATTTTCGTTGTGCCGTTATAATCAAGACATACCAGTCACTTTTCCAATGCTGGGATCAAGAGTTGATTAAGGTTTTGCCTAAAGTTTTGTCATTTGCTTATATTTCTTGGACCCCTGTTTGGTTTTTCTTCATACTTGGAATGAATCATTACAAAGCTAATATGATTAATTCAGCAACATGCCTGCTTGTCCCTTTGACACTGGGGTGAAGGTCATAGACATATAAAATTTCCATCAAGGTTTTTGGTTAAAGTTTTGTCATTGGCTTATATTTCTTAAACTCCTTGATGGATTTTGTTCATGCATTGGATGATTCATTATGAAGTTAATGCAATTTATTTTGTGACATGCTTAGGCAATTATTTGACCTTGGGGTTAAGGTCACATATTTTTTAGCAGCGCTTTAATCATGGGCTGTATACAAGCCCTGACCATCTTATTACACAAATTTGATTCATATTTACATCAGATATATTTGCCAGATACAAAACCCACTTTTGCCAAATGTGTTATAATGGTTCCCTGGTATTACCATGGCAGAAATACTGTAACAACTGCTGCATGTTGTCTTTTGGTCTAAGACTTACCAGCCCTATGAAGTGGGTACACATAAAATCACTTTTAAAATTTTGCATGTTTGCTTTCATGTAGATATGCAAAATATCCCAAGGAAATTTCCTTTACATGGAAATATTAATGTTGGTGTATTGCTATGAGTATGATTGAGTAGAACTTCCAGATTGTTCATTCAAGAGTACCACTGAGTTCTGTTCATGCAAGAGTACTGCAGAGTTTTGCCTTCGATTGTTTACAAAATCCAGATCATATTTCACAAGATAAAATGCCACTTAAAGTCAATTTTTTCAGGAAATGATACCACAAATCTTCAGGCGGGAAGACATACTTTTCCCTTTGTTTTTCAACTGCCTACAAATTTGCCTTCCTCTTATGAGAGTCACATTGGAAATATACGGTACTACTTGAAGGGGACCATTGATAAACCATGGAAGTTTGACCACACCACCAAGAAAGTCTTTACCATAATTGGTGTGCTGGATCTTAACCAAGAACCCACTGCAACTGTAAGCAATCTCACTACCGTATTTACCATATATATTGGGACACAATAAAATACTAACTTTTTTTTCCTGTCCCAGAACTTACGGTGAAACTTTTTTTCACCTAGGTCATATGTCCCAAGACTTAAGAAACGAAATAAATTTGTATTGCATTTGTGCCCCCCCCCATGTATGTTGCAATAAAATAGATAAACAAAACGCTTATTTGATAATAAAAAGAAAGAAACTAACCTTGTATTGTTATCATTTATTCCTTTTTTTTCAACACTAACATTAAAGAATAAAATATATCCACAAAATCTGTATATGTAGCGTAGGCTTCCATACTGTAGCATGTATTGCTTATGTTCAATAACACACGCCATGTTGTTCATTGACATGAACTTTGAGAAACAAATTGTGTTTGGTTGTGCTCAAAGGTTTGAATTTATTGTCTGACTGAAAACTGGATCCAACAAAATCGCAAACAAAAGGGAAATAATCAACCGATATCTTGAAGACAACCGTCATTCATGCATGACATGGTGTTAAGTGCAAAATAATCAAGATTGAATTATATCCCGGTCTACTGTATGACAGTATCTCCAAATAATAATCATTATTTGGAAGCACATTCACTTGAGTGCAAGTGACAATCTTTTCGCCAGCACAGGTTGCAATAGTATCATTACTATTTACCCACAGCCATCAATGCTCCTTTGTATTAATTATTACTACAGATGCCAAGCCCATAGAAGCCTGGTGGTGAAAAAACACAACTGGCAGCGAGCAGTAAACTACTTCTTTGAATTTATTGACAGGACATCAAAGACAAAGGTTATTTTTATTCCAAAGCAAGCCGACTTTTGTTACTTTTTTTTTTTTTAGTAAAGGATATCAATACAATGGCTATTTTATTCCTAAGCAAACAGACATCGGAAACCGACTATGGATTCTTTTGAGTGTGCCGATGTTTTGTTGTTTTTTTCTTTTAGTGTACAAAGACAGCCGAGATATGGAGACACACTTTGGTTCCTTTTCACCAGTATTCACGGGAATTTTGAAAATAAATTGAAACAGTGGAACAAATTTTAAAGTGACACAATATAGTGTTTCATGCATGGATGTCCATGACTCAGCATCACCCAGAATATTTGGAGAAAATAAAATCTTGTGATGAATTTGTGCAGGCCAGAAGAAAAGTAGATGATTTCGCAAACGAGAGGGAAATAATCAACTGATATATTGAAGACAACTGCCATTCATGCATGATACAGTGTTAGGTGCAAAATAATCAAGACTGAATTATATTCAGGTCTACTGTATGACAGTATCTCGCAAATAAAACTCATTATTTGAAAACACATTCACTTGAGTGCAAGTGACAATCTTTTCGCCAGCATGGGTTACAAAAGTATCATTGTGGTTTACCCGCAGACATCAGTGCTCCTTTATATAACTACAGATGCCAAGCACATAGAAGTCTGGGTGGTGAATAAACACAACTGGCAGCAAGCAGTAAACTCCTTCTTTGAACTTACTGATAGGACATCCAAGACAAAGGTTATTTTTATTACAAAGCAAGCCGACCTCGGAAGCTGACTTTGTATCCTCTGAAGCCGGTTTTTATTTTCTTAAAAGGATACCAATACAAAGGTTATTTTATTGCATAGATAGCTGACCTCGGAAGTTGACAATGGATTTGTTTAAGTGTGCCGATTTTTAAAAAGAAATTTGAATATACAAAGACGGCCGAGATATGGGAAGCTAACTTTGGTTCCATTTCACTGCTATTAATGGTAAGTTGGAAAATAAATTGAAACAAAAAAAATGGAACAGTTTTTAAAGTGACACAATATAGTGCTTCATGTATGGACATCGATGACCCAGCGTTGCCCAGAAGATTTGGGGAAATTAAAATCATGTGATGAATTCATGAAGGCCAGAAGAGAAGCAGATGATTTCGCCGACAATATGATCATTAACATGGATGAAATTTTAGTGTACTTTGATCGCATTCCTGGACTGACTGACAACAAGATGGGGGTCGGAAGTGTGAGAATTAGACTGGTGCAGATTTGAAAAAATCTGACTTTAGTCCGTGCAGTTTCCGCTTCAGGAGATGTGTTGCCTCTAACAATTTTCATGGTATGAGAAAAATATTCGTGCACCAAAAGAATGGATCGTGCGTGTGCAGGAGAAGGGTTGTGTTGATGAGATTCTGCTGCAGTGGATTAAAGAATTTAATCTCAAGAGCATAATGTTATATTTTTTGAAATAAAATTTCAGTTGGAGTGCATTTTCCGACATGTAATTTTCAAATGATTTAAAAGATGTCCCAGAACTTACGACTTGAAAAAAACGATGTGCCCCAGAACATATAGTGCAGAAAAATATTACTTTTAAAATCAATTCATGGTGTCCCAACATATACGGTAAATACTTTATGAGCATATGGAATCCTTAAGGCTTTTTGCCTGTAGCATTATGTACCAGTCCATCTCAAAAGTAGCCAGAGTGTTTGAAAAAATCAAAACTGCTTAGAGAAGAAAATTAGTTGAGATAAATAGCTACTACTTTAGAGTCTTCAGTGCACCACACTGTTTTCGTCACATGTTGTTTAGCAAAATTATAGGCAAAAACTTGTTTCCAATCTTACACCACATGAAAAACACTCATGATTCAATGTACGTTTTTGCCTCCTATTTTGATATCAGCAGTGTTAGTGAAAACAATGTACTGCAGCAAAGTCACTAAAGTAGTAACTATTTATCTTGGCTGGTTGTCTAACCTGAGCAGCACTTTAATTATTTCAGCATTTCAACCAGTTGTTGAATGAGATTTCATAGTACCAGTAATGCAGATAAACCCAGAGTGATTCATGTGCCCTTTGAATTGTTAATACACATTTCCAATTTATTAGAATCTAGCCTTTTTTCATTGGTTGATTGATGCAGCAGTCAGGGCCAGATTTGGACATGGTGAGACCGTAATTTATGAGAAGTTGAAGAGGCCCTATTTGGTATTAACAGAGAATAAGGCCGTGTAACAACTGGACTTGGCAATTTTTTGCTAATTATTACAATGTGATTTATATAAAATATATTGCATAGATAATAATAGTGAACGTATTATGCAAAACATCACAGGTTAAATTATTACTTAAATATAATTTTAAAAAAATGTAACAAATTATAAAAAAAAAATTCTGAAATTTTGAGAGGCCCCTTCAGAATGTGAGACCTTAAGCTGTAGCTTGTTTAGCTTATGCCTAAATCCAGCCCTGGCAGCAGTGCTGTAAAAGTAGACAGCTACAGTGGTACAATGTGTATACGTGAAAAGTTTTTAAGCCCACTGCCAGCTGCTAATGAGAATAACCTTGGTGGATTTATTTTCCTTTTACGGCAGAGTAACACTTATTTAGTGCCAAGGAAATCGAGTAAAATTCCTTGTCTAGGATTGCAATGGTAGCCCACTCAGGCTAATAGTGGGATTCAAAGCGACACCCATGGTCATGAGTCTGGTATGCTAAATCCTGGATGGATTTATTTGCTATATTTTTTATAAAAATATTGTATTCATGCTTTGATTCATTGATAGATTGATTGATTGACTGTTTAGCTCTGCTGGTCATAAACCAAAAGAGCCTATGGGATGGTCTGTTGTCTGTCATCTATCCATCAGTTAGCACAAGTTTGTTATCGCAGCACCTTCTAAATTACTAGGGATATTGCCCTGAAACTTTGCATATGCATTGATCCTGGTTTAGCTGGTCCTAAATGAAATTGGTGCCATGCAGGCATCCAGTATGGCTACTGCAGCAGTCATCTTAAAAATCTTGATTGCTAATCCTCATGAATTTATGGTTATATCAACATGAGTTTACACCAGAAGACATCTTATGATGTCTATTTGGTCTTAAATGAAATGGTACTGATCTTACATCCAGTATGGCCACTGTGGCAGCCATCTTGAAAATCTTGTTGTTGTTACTCCTCTTGATTAGAAAGTCATATTGACACCTCATATTATGTCAAGTTGGTTGTGAATGAAAAGGGTGCTGACCTGATGTTCAAGATGTCCACCACTGCAATATGATGTTGTCACTGTAAGAAGTCTTCTAGTTTTTACCAGAAGACTTTCACCAGAAGACTTCTTATGCCTAGAAATGGTGTCACATCCAGCATGGCTGCCACTACTGCCGTCTTAAGAATATTGTTATAATTACTCCTCATGCATGGACACCCCCTATTAACATGGGACTTTAGAAAAGGCTTATTATGATTGCCACTTTCTTCTACATGAAAATGGTGCCCAACTGATGTGTAATATAGCACCACACAGGCCATATTAAACATCATGTTATTGGTACTCCTCCAGAATGGATGGTCTCATCAGCAAGGATTTTTCACAGAATGACTTCTTGTGATGTCTGTTTCTAAATCTGAATGGTACTGAATTTGATGTCCAGTATTGCTGTCACAACGGCCATCTTGAACATATTTTTATTGCTACTTCTCCTGAATAAAATTGTATATTAACTTCTTGTAATAACCTGACAGCCTTAAATGAAAATGGTGCTGCAGGCACTTCCACTTTTGCTGACACTGCTACCATTCTGAGAAGTGAAAATGGTGCCAAACTTATGTCAAATATGGCAGCTACAATGGCTATTTTGAGCATCTTGTTTTGCTATCCTCCTGAATGGATGGTCATATCAACATGAGGTTTTCACTAAAAAGACTTTTCTTATAATATCTAGTTTGTCATCAATGAAAATTGTTCCAATCAAATGTCCAGTGTGGCTTCATAATGGCCATCTCAAAAATCTTGTTATTCCTACTGAATAAGTGGTCAGTAAGAGATTTCCACTGAAAGACTTCTTACCAGGTTCACTTTGCCTTAACATTGACTTTTTGATGTCCAATATGGCCACCAAATTTTGTTATTTTTCCAGATTGAAAAGTAATATTGCCATTAGCTTCTTTTGTGATTTATAAAACGAAAATGTTGCACATCCAATGGTCATATCAGCATGGGTTTTTACTCTGATGACTTATGATGTCTTGTTGGTTGTAAATGAAAATGCCAGCTTCTAATATGGTCACAAATGGCCATCTTAAAAATCCTCTTATTACTTCATGGCTGGTATTGTGCTTTATGATGTCTAGTTTGTTGTCAATGGAAATGGGTCCAATCTGATATCCAATATGACCAACATGACAGCCATCTTGAAAATCTTGATATTGTTACTTCTTCAAAATTGAAATTCATATTAATATGTCCAACACCACAGCTAATTGGAAAATGATGTTATTGCCGAAGAATATGAAAGAAGGCTTCAGCACTTAGCAGTTAAAAGGAAGAAATGGTCTTATCTTGAATTCCTGGAAATTCATCTGTCTGAAGAGTGTCAGTCTATTTATTTGTCAGATCTGATATAGGTAAGCTAATAATTATCCTTCTGTTTACTTTATGTTTTTATCCCTCTGATTGAAGGTGTAGGGGGAAATAATGATTGTGATGTGCATATGTCTGTCTGACTGTCTATCCATAAACATGGTAGTTTCTGCATGTCTCTTGGACTGTTTGTCCATAGACATGGTAGTTTCCTCATGTCTGTCTGACTGTCTGTCCATAGACATGGTAGTTTCTACATGTCTTTCTGACTGTCCATAGACATGGTAGTTTCTGCAACATATCTCTAATTTTGCTGTAGTCTTTTATTTCCATATGGCTTATCCATGGATAGAGTCAGAAGCCTATCAGTTTAGGCACTGCTATGTCCAAGATCTGGAACACTAGCTGAAAATAGGATTTTCCTTTCTTTATGGCCTAACTGTAAGTTAACTTTGTATCTATGGGACCTCTTCCCAAAAAGTCAATTTAAGCACTTCTGAATATATATTTTACAAAACCACAAAAATTGGTGTCCTCAAAAATAAATGCATTTACAGTGGTAGTTAGGGGCTGTTCTAGTTATTTCAAAGTGTTCTAGTAGTTACATGGTATTCTAATATGGGGGGTATCCAGCTAGGGTGGGTGTTTGAGTGGTTACAAAGAATTCTAGTAGGTGAGTGTTTTAGAAGGGTCGGTTTCTAGTAGATACATGGTATTCTAGTATCGTGGGTGTTCTAGTTGTTATAGAGAATTCTAGTAGGTGGGTGTCCTAGTTGTTACAGGGTGTTTTAGTTGGGTGTGTGTTGTAGTAGTTAGCATATTCTTGTGGGGGTATCATAATAGGTATACTATGTTCTAATATATACAGTGTGTTCTAGTAGGGTGGGTGGAAATTTTCCTGATGTTTGTTTCCATTTGATTCTAAACTAAAGATGATTTGTGAAAAGGAATCAGACAGGTTAGAATGTTCTCATCCACTCTGCTAACACACCATGTAATGATGTTATCTCCACTTTTAGATTTGTATTGACTGCAAGTATTAATTGTACTGTCCAACACAAAGACATTGTATGGGCTTGAAATAGTACATGGACTGTCTAACACATAGATAATGTGTGGGCTTCCAACACATAGATATTGTATGGGCTTGATAAAGTACATGGAATGCAAACACATAAACATTGTGTGGGCTACAAGTAGTACATGGACTGTCCAACACATAGACATTGTTTGGGCTGCAAGTATTACTTGGACTGCCCAACATATAGATATTGTATGGGCTGCAAGTAATATGTGAACTGCTCAACACATAGACATTATAAGGGCTGCAAGTAGTACTTGGACTGCCCAACACATAGACATTGGTCTTCCAACACATAGACATTGCATGTGCTTGAAGTGGTACTTCTCCTGCCCAGCACATAGATGTTGTATGGGTTTCAAGTAGTTTTTGGGCTGGCGAACACATAGACATTGTATGGGCTTTCAACACATAAGTATTGTATGGGCTTGAAATAGTACATCGAGTGCCTAACACATAGACATTGTATGGGCTGACATTGGTATGGGCTGCAAGGAGTACTTGGACTACCCAACACAGAGATAGTGTATGGGCTGCAAGGAGTACTTGGACTGGCCAACACACAGACAACACACAGACATTGTATGGACTCACCTTTATACCTAGACAGACATTATGATCCCTTTCATATCAATTTATTGCATCAGATTTGTCAAATACTCCCATTTTCATGGCAGTCCTTCTCTGAATTTACCATTTATCAGACGGTATCTTTTGAAATTCTTAATCATGTTCCAGCCCAGGCCAACTGCTTTCAGTGTGTCATTGAAAAGGCACTTGACTCCTGTTTCCTCTGCATGATATAGCTAATAATGTGTTCAAAGTTATTTCAAAGTCAATAAATGGTTTTCCGCCACATCCATTTATTCCGGGAGGGGCAGGGGAGAAAAAAAAAGATGTGATTACAAGTGATATACAGAGTTTATAACAACTCATAACCAACTAAATCCCTATCCTGTCAAGAGTTTCTAAAAATGTGGGTGATATTAATTTCCACAGTATCTGCCAAACTGCACAACACCAGTCAGAGACCAGATGTATGGAATGATCTACCTTGGTGTTTAACCAGTCAAATTTCAAAAACTTCCTTATAATTGTGAAAAATTCAGTTTTTGCAGTTGATGAGGTGAAATAAATCTGTTGTCCTTAACAAACCTCATACATTTCTATTTAGATAATGATTCAAAATAAAAAGCAAAACCTCATGTGCTATTTAAATGTTTGGATTCAGATGCCTCAACAGGGACATGATCAGAAGTACTTGTGTTGCCTTTGCTGCAAAACAGGACCCATCTCTGCCCATTTTCAAATTGACAGGAGGGGATATGTACCAGGGGATTCCATTATTCTGAATGCTGAAATCAGCAACAATAGCAACAGGACAATGTCAGCATCCAGAGTTCGACTCATTATG
Source organism: Megalonaias nervosa (assembly GCA_016617855.1). Taxonomy (NCBI): domain Eukaryota; kingdom Metazoa; phylum Mollusca; class Bivalvia; order Unionida; family Unionidae; genus Megalonaias; species Megalonaias nervosa. The sequence continues at coordinate 53,337 of JAECUM010015508.1, forward strand.
GTAAGGTGTTCACCAAAAAATTGCATTATTTTTTATGGTGACTGTAGTTGAAAGCTATATATAGTCTCAGATACTTGCAAGGAACAGGTATGGCAGCTGACATTATGAATACATGCAATCCAGTTCCAGTAGTCAATGTTCTGCGCTATTCAGCAGTTCATTTAGTAGACATTGTTCCAGTCAACTCTTCATTATTCCTAGCAGTATTCACTTTGGGTAAACCTCTAATAGACTGGAATTCCATCTTAGGGATGTCATATACTCTCAGTGGTTTCACATTATTAATTAAAACTGTAATAATCTTTTGCCTTATGGTGGACCAGCAAGAAGAAGGAAGAAATTAAGCTTCTAGATGGAAGTTCAAAGTTATGTATGAATGGCCACACTCAGAAAGTTTAGAATATGCAGTAGTTGTTCATAGATGCCATGTGGGGGAATAGTGTTAAATACTGCTGGTACTCAGTTAAATTTAAAGATCAGTGATTAATTCATTTGGAATAGTGTTAAATAGTGCTGTAATTCAGTTTACACTGTGCAGTAGATGCCATGTGGGGAAATGTTAAAAAGTGCTGGAAATCTGTTTACTGTGCAGTAGAATTCCAAGGTGGGGGGAATGGTGTTAAATAGTGTTGGAAGTCAGTTCATTTTAAAGATCAGTGATTAATTCATTTGGAATAGTGTTAAATACTGCTGGTATTCAGTTTAGTATACATGGTAGTTGATCATAGATGCCAATGAGGGAGTATAATGTTAAATAGTGTTGGAAGTCGGTGATTAATTGATTAGGAAGAGTCAGTTATTTTTGCATGCTGGTGAATGGCAATAGTCTTGATGAAAATATGAAAGGTATTCAAATAACGTATAACTATAACTTATAATAAATAACTAAGTTCCAGTCCTGTTTTATTAACATTTTTTAAATGAAAGAAAAATTTGTTGTCTGGGTGATTTTCTTATATGTGTGCATTAGATCATGACCTTGACCTTGATGTAGCACCATTTATCCTTTGTACAGGTGCCATATTTTCACTATGAAATAGGTATAGAATGATGGATAACTGATTTATTTACCCCAGTATTATGCTCAGATCATGAAAGCAATAAAAATGACTGCAGATATAATGACTAGTAAACAAGCTGGCAAAACCCACAAAAGCCAAGATGAAAGTCAAACAGAAAATGAAACCTCCAGTCAAGAATTGATTCCAAAATAGTGGAACCAAAGAAGAAATTCATCACACCTTCAAGAAATTATTTGAAAGGTGAAACTTCACAAAAGACTGATTACTTTAATGTTGGAGAGGCATAAAATTGAAGACTTTACATCTTCCGTGCTGTTAGAATTTGGTAGGAGGCATCAAAGAGGAGAATCTTAAAGAAGATTCTTTGACTTTTCATGCAAACAACATGTGCATGAGATGATGTGAATGATTTCTCATTATATTATTATGAAGTTGATCAATAATGATAATAATGATAATAATAATAATAATGTCATTCTTTAATGAAATAATCTCAGTTATATACAACTAACCTTCTTGAGGCCCACTACTAAAAAAACAAAAAATTACAGAGTATTGAGAGTTGTATTAAACACTGTTAATATATGTAAGAAGTTTTATACATACCTTTATAAATATACTAATATAAAAGATACAAAACAAGCAAATGATAAATTTAAAGAGTAATATTGTGATAAATCCCTAAATACTTTAGACTTCTTTTGAATTGTTCAATGCAAGGTTTTGGTAATTCTAAAATTGTTGTTAAAGTTTGATCTTCGATTATATGGAGTAGACGTTTTATAGAATAATTTATTCATGTTGTCTGGAACAGCACCTTCGATACATTTAAACACTAGAACTGCTTTCAGAAAATCAATTCCCTTCTTTAATTTTAACCATTTTAATTCTGTGAACCAGTCTGCTGTTGATGCATCATTGGGAACATTAATAATCAACCTAGCTGCTCACTTTTGAAGCCTGTGAATTCTGTCTAGATGGAAAATAGTACAGTTTTCCCATCTGGTTGAACAGTTATCAATCATTGGAAGCATATATTATTGCAAGGAAGTCTGGAGTACTTTGTTAAGTACATTTTTATTCTACTAACCAATGACATTTTAGTTGTGACACTGTCTACACCTAAGACTTCCACCAATGATTAGTCATAATAGCTTTTCAGCCTTTACAGTTTCATGCCATGCCTTATATAAAATGGGATAGAGTGGACATTTCTGATAGTGACATGTTGCTTCCTATTACATAAATATGAATTAAACAAATTTTTTTGTATGGTTTGAAGTCTGTGACCACTCAACTGATGCAAGGTCTGAACTTAGTTTGCACTTCTAGGGGATAGATATTGCCCCTTGATGAAGAAATTGATGTCAGTGTTTGTATGTTGAGTACAGAGTGGAAGATCATTCATAAATGAAAGAAATGAGGGGATGCCCCAATATGGAAACTTGTGGAACACCATGCCTTATATAATATGGGATAGTGTGAACATTTCCCATAGGGACTCTTTGCTTCCTATCAGATAAATATGAATTAATTTTTTGTATGGTCGTGAAATCTGTAACAGTGTGGCTTACTTAGGAGAATATAATGAGAAATCAGATCAAACGCTTAAAGTCTAGAAATACAATGCCAGATAGGTTGCCATTTTTCATTTCTTCCAGCCACTGATCAGTTAATTTTGTTAAAACTGTCTGACATGAATGTACTTAGCAGAAGCCTAACTGTTCCTGTGGAAGAAGAGAGACGATTTTAAAGTATTTTAATCTGTTTTGCTTCATGTTTTTTTTAAAAACATTTTGATAAAGCAGGTAATGTAGAAATTGGTCTGTACTTTTTCCAAGATCAACTCTACATCCTTGTTTAAAAATAGGAATAATTTTACAACAGTTCTGTTTATCTGGAGGGACACCTGAATTAATACTGAGTTTTACCAGGTAGGTAACAGACAATGCAATAACTGGTGCTGATAACTGAATAGCATTTGTCACATCTCTTGTGTACCACATGAAATTTTTTGTTGGTTTTGGAAAGAGTGTCAAGAACTTTCATATACAATATTTAGGGCAAATTGTAGATCATCAGGAACTCTACCTTTTACAAAAGTTAAGATGGGGTTTATGTCAGGATTACTACTACATTCACAGTCAGAATATATATATATATATATATATATATATATATATATATATATATATATATATATATATAAAGAATACAAATCATATGGCGAATAATAGTCCTTTCAAGTACACTGGATCCAGCAGTTGATCACGTGTGTCAGGGATTGATTAAGATAAATGCAATAAACTGGCAACGAACAGTGCAAAACTAGTATCTAACAAGCTTGAGTGCTTTCAACTCTTAATGAGTCTTTTTCAAATGCATATGCAAAACATAGACAAGACAAACAAATAAAACATAAAAACAGTTTTTTTAGTCATTATTGTCATAAACAAATTTTACTTGTATGTTTATATTCCTTTATTTTTGAAGTTATCCATTGTAGTTGATGTTTAACACATTTTATTATTTGTTGGTGCATGTTTAACACATTTTATTATTTGTTGGTGCATGTTTGCTGAGAACATTGTTGAAAGTTCAAAACTACATGTCAAGAGCAATGTCAAAAATGTTTTCAATTTAATGGAAAGGTATAATGAACTAAGTCATAAAGGAATTTCATTTTAGCAAAATGTTTCATGTCATTATACTTTATTTCTGTGTGATGACCAACAGAGAGATATGGAGAGTGTCTGGTTATACACATTGGATATCGGTCACTTGTGGCACTTTCATTTCACTAATAATCATATGATTGGAAGGAATTTAGCCATTTTTGAGGAGGATCCTTCAACAGATAAATATTAAAGTCACCTAGAATGATTGCTTCTTATTCATTTACAAAGGCCTTTTCAGTTTCAGTTTCTTGTTTTATCAAATCAGTCATAGGTGGAACTTATATTCAGAATACAGTAATAGTTTGTATTGAGAAAGTGATATTTATTTATCCATATTGTTTCTATGTTGCCTATTTCTAAACCCTCCCTTCACCTATAGCTTAATGATTGTGCAATGTGTAATAGGATATCCCCACCAAGACCATTTCAGTCCTTCCTTTTCAGTTCATAATTATCTTTCCTGAGTATGTTGTTAGAAATTGCAGAACTCACAAAGTTTTCATATAATCCCAAAATATTAAGTTACGTAGGTACTTGATGCATCATTAACTTAATTTCATTTAGTTTAGGTATAACATGGTAAATATTTAAATTTGCTATCTTTAAACCTATCCTATTTAAACCAAATGTTGTATGGTTTACAGAAATAGTTTTATTTTCATCAGTTGAAAAGATATTGTCTCTTAAAGAATTCACATCATTACCGGAAGAAAATGTATAAGTAGTCACAGTATTGTAGCTATTAACTCTAACACATCAAAAATTTCATATCCTGTCAGATATTTGAGAGCCTTCAAGGAAAGGACAGTTACTAAGCATTGAATTGCTACATGTATATTCATTATGTACTTCAGGCACAGTCACATGATCTGTGAATTGTCACAGTAATCAGCATTTCTTATTGTGGCACTTATCCAGGTGTCAAGTGTTTTTACCAAGTGCTGGATCAGTGGGTGTTAAAACTGACAGATGTTGTTGTGTTTATTTTGAATAATATTTCATAACAATTATGCATATTCAGATAAGGAATAAACATCAAATAAACATGAAATAAGCTACTTACACTCCCATTGAAAACAGGTGACAGATACTGGAATTTATGTGTATGGTACAGTAGTTGTGATTTGTGTGGAATCACCTGAGAAGTTCTCAGTGGTGTTCATGGGCAGACTGCTGTTCCACAAGCAATGAATTTATCTTACCAGCTTATTTTTCTTTCATTAAATGCATCCAGCCAATCACCTCACATTGGAACTGAATTCCGTTTATCATGATGCAGCAATTTCATAAATAATGCAGTGGGCCATTACAGATTTTATCATTAAGGCAATGGAACACAAACTTTCACTTGCAACTGTAAACCATAATTCATTATAATTTATATTCAGTTTTGACCATCCAACATTTATTTTCAGTAGTATATTAAGTCATACAGTTGATACACCTGGTGTATAAAACATTTGCACTTTTCCAAGCTAATTTATTCACTTTTTACCAGTTGTTACTGTCCATGTGATATCAATTTGTATGTCCCAAGTTTTAATAGGCATAATTAAGTTTTGTATATTGTACATTTCTTGAGTCTCACCTATTTTATCTTTTCTTATATTTGCTTTATGCATTTGTTTGGGTTTTTTTCTTCCACAATAATGACTTAGACATTCATTATTGGGGCATATACTTGAGGTAAATTGTCATTCTTATATCCCTGCTTTTTTTGGAGGGTAAGGGGGCACTGATGACAGTACAAATTGTATTCATCAGAAATTTAAGTTTGCTGTCATCCATTTAATCATTAGGTTACTCTCTTAAGTCCCATAATAGATAACTCACTAACACTGCAGCTGCTATTTCATTAAAGATATTCTGTTGATTCAGAATTTTGAAGGAATGCAATGGCAGATTGTTCAAGAACACAGAACTGAGGGCAAAAACTTGAGCATATTGATAGTGAATGGGTTAAATGTCAAAAGGAAGTTGTGACTTGTCAGTCATTGGGATGACGCTTTCTGTATTTGACATGATTCCAGTCGCAATATACAAGCAGCTGAGCTAGTTAGCTCCTAATAAAAGCAAAACCTTGATGCACGATAAATAGACACAGGAAAAGCTTGAAGAAATCTATGAAATAATTCATTTTCTATCAAACTTTTTTTAATTGTAAATTTTATTAGAGGAATTCTTCAAATAAGAAAGTATGCCAGTTGCCAGTTTTTGACCTACCATTGTATTCACGCCTTTTTCAGAAGAGTTATCCCCCTTTGTTACTTTATACCCATCTTGATCATGGGGTAGGGATGGGATTCAAGATAGGCAGGTGTGGTATGCAGGAGAGGCAGGGCTATACTTATTTGAAAAAATTGTTCACCATGCTTCTTGTTTTATTTTCATTTTTATATTGATTAGACCTCACTGAATTATCAGTCTTCTGTGTTATCTGTAGTGTCTTTACAAATGTACCTAACCTCATTTACTGAATCACCTTTGTCATCCAGCCCTTCCTGTACAAAATGTAAAGCAGGTTTATAAATTTCTGGTTTTTGTTCAGTCATATTTGGACATGGGTTAGGGGTTAACTTAGATAAATGTATGCATGGTGAATATTTTTTGCCAATGCTTCCAGCTTTAATTTAGACACTGATGAGACTAATGGGAATCTTTACATATTTTCAAAAGTGCCATTAGAGCCTTCAAAAAATCCACTCAGTGTAGACAAATGAAATCTGGTTAGCATATTTGTTTGCATATGTGGATGACCTGTTTAGATCTGCAGGCCATTACACAAATTTCACATTTTCTACTCATTTTTGAAATTCTTCAACTTGTATAGACTTTTTGGATAAGAACCTGTTAGCACAATTAAGCATAAACCAGTTTTGGTGGATGAAAAGTACTTTTATAGGCATATTGTGTTTCGTATGTAGATAACATTAGATTTCTCAAGCCATATCAGAATTTAAATTTTTTGACTTGGACTATGTGGCAAAAGTGTTGTTAATATGATTTAGAAAAACACATCTAGTAGACAAATGAAATTTGGGACACATGTGTACACGTCTACTTTTTAAAAAAAATTCCAGGTGGCCAATTATCATGCTACAACCAAGTCCAGGCGAGATACAACTGAAGTGGCAAGGGTCCAGCATGGGGAGATAGGACCCTTTGGCTCAGACACTTGGTCCAGTGATAGAATGGTCATACCTCCACTACCTCCATCTTACCTTGCGGGATGCAAAATCATTGACATTGCATACATACTACAGGTTATAATAATAATAATAAATAATAATGAGTGATAATTATGCTAACATTGAAAGCACGCCATTGCAGATCTTTGCACTTTCTATTACGTATTGAATCCTTCAAATACTAAGATGGCATATGTAAAATGTTAAGTTTGGTAAAAAATAGAAGAAAATGTCACTGTGTTAAAAAAAATTTGTATAATTTACCGTTACCTTCTTCCATTTGAGCTCAGGAGATGAAGCCAAGAAAAATATCCCCTATTGTACAGGTTCATTATATGAACAAGATCACAACCAGGTTTTTCTGTTGAATACATTACCTAATATGAAACTAAAAATAGATACCTTTCTGTAGCAAAATAAGTTTTTGACTCCTAAACTTTCAACCTTTTCACAATTTTTTATCAGATGAATTTGTACATGGATGATTTTGAACACAGTGCTCTTTCCACTGTAGCCCATTCTAGAAGCCTTGAAACTAGAGTTAAAGAATACTTATAAACCAATAGAAAATCCCAGACAGCAGTTGATGAACATTGCAAAATATCAGTGCACATTTTTTTCTATTGGGAACACATCAGATCTCTTGGCAGAGAGAATAATACCCTAAGATGGGGAAAAAAAATAAGAGAAGTTTGAAATCATGGAGGGGGAGCCAGTTTTGAACTGTGATTCCAGATTAGAACTCCCACCATTGTACAGAAGGATTTTGTCATGTGATCAAAATTTAGATGATCATGTGACTCCAGTCCAGATGTCATTCCTCTGATGATGACGTTATGAAAAAATCAAAAGGTTAGAAGTCAAGAACTTACTTTGCTACAGAAAGGTGTATATTTTTAGTTTCATAAACTGCAGATGGCTGTAGCAGGTAATAATATTCATACTAGAATCACATAAACTCTGCTACCACTCAAATCAGTCCTATGGAAATATGAAAAGTTAGTCTTTCCTTTTTATGTTCCACATAGACAAAGGGAAGTAACTTTTACCCATTGCCACTTCATACCACCACTGAGTGGTTATCCACCAAATGGGTGTTTTCCAGTTTAAGCTTTTACTCATTAACATCATGACATTTGACCTCCTGAAACCATTTGGAATATCTTTGTTATTTTGACCATCTAGAAAGCCAGTATAGTACTGAAACAATATTATATCTCTATGATTCATGATACACAGTCTATGATATGATTTATTATAAATATCAACTTGGTGGTCTTTTCATCTTAGAAGTTGTGACAGTGGTAGAGTAGGTGCTATTTATTGTGTTGACATGTTGGTTGTATTTCCAGTGTGCAGATTACAGACAGACAAAGACTTATCATCTGTTTATATATTTTCATCCTTGACATATAAAAAAATGCTTTGCATCTATTTGGATAGAGTTTGGATGCCAATACTTCCATTGTGTCACAAAGTGAACAAGCTACAGATAGTTTTGATTGCTAGTTATTGTTTTACCCTGAACAACCAATAACCACCAATCATAACTGAATGTAACATATTTTTTACTGCGTGACACTCGAAGTGTAGCATGCAAATTCGATCAAATAGACAAACTGCAAAGCAATAGAGAAACTTTGCATAAAAATGTTTATTAAATGACTAGTAAAGTATATATATCACACATAGGGAACACATCTGGAATGCCTTCTTTACATTGCTGTATGTTTTCAGTGGCTGAACATGATGACAGGATAAAATAATTCACTGGTCTACAATTTTTTAGAAGTCATCTGCTTCAGAGATAAAATGTGCTATTCATTATGGATTTTGATGTGCTGAATTCAAATATGACAATTAAAACAACTGATTGGTTATTGTTTCCAAGATATTTAAGTTTTTACATTTTATATCAATGTATGTTGTGCAGAGAGACTTTTAGTCATAAATTGTAAAACTAGGTCTTTTCATGTGTTTATGGTTGTTTTACATGATAATATTTCACTTGTCCAGTTTATCTTTAGAAAACAGCAAAAGTGTTATATAAATACAATTTATTATGAAAGAAAAGGCATACAACTATTATGTATATAGAAGTACATAGTTTAGTCCTTATTCAGTGTTGTTATGTGTAGGCTCGTAAAAAAGTAACAAAAGAAAAGAGTGAAGCCAACAAGCTTTGTAAATTTTAACAAAATAATTTATTTCCCTAGAAAACAATGTAAAAATTGGAAATAGGACTTACGGTTTGTGAATATAATCCAAAATTTAATCCTAGGATTGAAAAATGTAAGTCCTATCACTAAACAGTTCTAATTGAATCCAGGTTCGAATCTCGATGAAATTCCAATATGGAGGCGATGACGTCAGATGAAGTCGTTGTACTTTATGGCAACATATCCTTGTTGAATCACAGTTTATGTTTCCGTTTAGAATTCCAGAATAAATTTCCACTGAATGTTTTTGTCCCAGAACTTTTTATAAATATGAAGCACTTGTTTAGTTTTCTAGAGAATAAATTATTAAATTCCAAAAAATAGATGAACTTCAAAACAATCTGGCTTCAACAATAAAACACCTTGAGCTCTGAGGTGTAAAAATTACGACTGGACTAATCTACTACCAATAAAATAGCTGTTTTAAGCCTCGATTTTAGATCACGTAGTGGCTCACATGACAGGCTACATGATTTCTAACTTGAACAGCACAATAAAAAAAATGCCATTTAACACATAGCTAGAATAGCCCTATTTAAGAATCAAATTCTCACACTGGAAATAAATTACAAAAGAAAGGCTGTTTATAACTCAGCTAACATGTGGGTTGAAAAAGACCTTGGTAATAGCCAATCATTTCCGATTAGTGTTTACAAGATCTATGAACCAGGGTGAGCTGAAAATAGCGCTGAAGAAATCGTTATAATCTAATCGGGTCAAGCCAATTTTCTGAAAAAGAGATTCAAATCCAATGAAAATTATCATTACAATAAAATGTAATGAAACAAAAATAAAATAAAAAAGAATTTAAAACTAACACACAAGCAACTTAATTACATATCGTAACACTTCCCCCCCATAAAGATAAAGAAAGATTTATGTAATAAAGCTTTCTTTTTACCATATGTAAATTATACATAGGTAAAATAAAATTACATAAGAAAACTCTTATGAATTATATAAAGTGTACGTGAAATAATAGTTCTATACACAGGAAAGTGCATCTGCAGTCAAATTGTCTTTTCCTTTGATGTGCCTGATGTTAAGATTATATTCTTGCAAAAACAAACTCCACCTTAATAATCTTTGATTTTTATTTTTCATCTTGTCGATGAAAGTAAGGGGGTTGTGATCACTAAACACAACAACCAGAGAAGGAGCTCAGCTAATGTAAACTTCAAAATGCTGTAATGCCAATATTAAAGCTAAACATTCCTTCTCAATTGTTGAGTATTTTCTTTGGTGCTTATTTAATTTCTTAGAGAAATAGCACACTGGGTGATCAACACCATTTCTATCTTCTTGAATCAATACTGCTCCAACCCCAATATCACTCGAATCAACAGATAATTTAAAAGATTGATTGAAATTTGGAGCTGTTAGAACTGGCACACTTTTGAGTATGGCTTTTAACCTATCAAAAGCCTCCTGACATTTTTCAGTCCAAAGAAACTTGTTTTTCTTACTCAAAAAGTTTGTCAGGGGTTCAGTAATATTAGAAAAATTGGAACAAAATTTTCGGTAGTATCCAGCCATACCCAAAAATCACATCAGTTGCTTTTTACTGACAGGCACAGGGAAATCAGATAGCCTTGACCTTAGCATCTATAGATTTAACTTGACCATGTCCCACAATATGTCCTAGAAAAGTTACACAAGCACGGCAGAACTCACTTTTAGATAAATTGATTGTCAAATTTGCATCAGTGAGTCTGTCAAAGAATTTCTGAATCATGGCTAGATGTTCTTTCCAGGTGTCGTTGTAGATGATGACATCATCGATGTAAGCATCACAGTTATCTAAACCAGAGTTCGTAAAATGTTGAAAAGTACTTGGGGAACCCTTCATCCAGAACGGCATTACTTTATGTTGATAGAGTCCATCTGGAGTCACAAATGCTGAAATTTCTTTTGCTCTTTCTGTTAGTGGAATTTGCTAAAATCCTTTCAGAAGGTCAAATTTGGTGACGTACTTGGCATTTCCAATTTTATCAATACAGTCATCAATTCTTGGTAATGGAAATGAATCTGTTTTTGTCACGCTGTTCACCTTCCTATAATCAGTGCACATATGGAAAGTTTTATCTGGTTTCGGAACAAGTATACATGGTGAACTCCAATCACTTTTACTGGGCTCTATGAAATCATTCTCCAGCAAATACTGAGTTTCCTTTTTCAGATATTCCTGTTTGTGAGGGTTCATCCTGTATGGGTGTTGTTTCACAGGTTTTGAATCTACAATTTCAACATCATGAAAAAGTTTGTTTGTCCTTGTAGGAATATCTGGAAACAAGTGCTCATATTTGAATAATAACTGTTTAAGGTCATTCTTTTCTTTTCATGCAAATGTAAAAGTTTCTGGTCCAGATTTTTCATAATTTCCAAATTCCAAAGATTTGTTGCTCCAAGATCAACAGTGTCTGATTGAATTTCTTCACTTAAATCCTCAGTTTGTGGGACAGGTACAACTAAATTAATTGCATAACTTACCTGGATATCTCTTTCAATATACTAGTACTCCATTAATTTATTTAGATCAGAGTACTATTATTGTAATTTAACTCATTCATTTTCTTCTTTACTTTGTAAGGGGTGTAAAATCTAATTTGAAGAAAATTTTGAAGAATGAGCAAGAGAGAATGAACTCTATTACAAAACTCAAAAGTTCTCTCAATTAAAGTTCTGTGAAACCATAATTTCACTTTTTACTTGAATTGCTGAGGTAAATGAAAGCTGCTTGTGTTTTGTCCATGGCCTTGACAAAGTTCTTTATCAGACCCAGCTTGATGTGCAAGGGTGGTAACAAAATATTTCTTGATTTAACAAGTGGTGGATGCTGAACACATTTCCTCCCAGACTTCAATGACTGTTGGAGTGGCCAATCTCTCTTGATGTAGTGGGAATCTCTTGCACGACTATCCCATTCGCAGATGAAACAGCAATACTTTGTGTATCCAGTCTGCAGACTAAGCAAGAGAGCAAGAACCTTCAAATCACCACAAAGCTGCCACTGATGTTGGTCATAGTTTATGCACCTCAAAAGTTGTTTCATGTTTTCATAGGTTTCCTTCATATGGACTGCATGACCAACTGGAATTGACGGCAAAACATTGCCATTATGCAGCAAAACAGATTTAAGACTCGTCTTCAATGAATCCATGAACAGTTTCCACTCATCTGGATCATGAATGATGTTGAGGGCTGCCATCACACCATTGATGTTGTTGCAGGCTACAAGATCACCTTCCATTAAGAAGAAAGGGACAAAATCCTTTTGATGGTCACAGAACATGGAAACCCTAAAATCACCTGCCAGGAGATTCCACTGCTGTAGTCTGGAGCCCAACAGCTCTGCCTTACTCTTGGATAGTTCCAAATCCCTGACAAGGTCATTCAGTTCACCTTGTGTTATGAGGTGTGGTTCAGAGGAGGAGAATGGGAGAAAATGTGGGTTGTGACATTGACAGTTCAGGACTAGAAGTTTCATCCTGTTCCTTGTCTGACTCAAGTGAGAATGATTCTGGTGCATCAGGAACTGGCTGTCCTTCTCCATGGGTACTGAGCGTATAGCTAGTGGAATGTCTGGAAAATGCATAGTCCACTTTTTCTTCTTTGACACACCTTTCCCAACTGGAGGCACCTTGCAGAAGTAACAATTGCTCATATGATCTGTTGGCTCTCTCCAAATCATTGGCACTGCAAAAGGTATAGATTTCCTCTTCCTGTTCAACCACTGGCAAAGATTTGTTGCACAAGTGTTGCAGCATATGTGTGGGGCCCATCTCTTGTATTGATCTCCAATTTTGCAGCCAAAATAGAGGTGATAGGCTTTCTTAGCCATAGTGATTATACTGTGCTTTTGTGATGCAAAGGTCACTTCACTTCAAACATAGCAGAAATAATCTGCATTGTTCATACAGGTACGAGGCATCTCTGCTCACTTTGGCTAAACAAAAATGTGTCCCTTTGCAAAACCAAACACTGACAAATAAGAGAGCATGACACTGTATGATTTCTAGAGCTGATACAGGACAATTTGTTCAGCAGAGTGATTTAGGAATAACATGATGCAAATCATATCATGTATGACACAATACCAGCTTGAAATTGCATCATTCATTGTTTTGCCCAAAAAGCAAGTACTATTCAAACCCAGTCATAGATTTATTCATAGATCCAGTGAGAGATGTATTTTTGTCATTTCTGGTTTAAACTGTCATCCCTTCCCTTTATAACTTGCCATTCCCAAGTCAAAGGTCATATATACTGACCCAGTATGATATCTTTAAAACTAGAGCCAATCTACAGTTTCAAGTATCATTTTTATTCTCAGTGACCCAGAATTAGTAAAGTTTGACTACATTTATTTTGAAAGCATTTTGGCTGTAGACCCATGATATATAATTAGCATGGAGTTGGCAGAGTTGGGAAGGGGCAGCAGATTTTGAACCATTTGATGTAGTCACTTTGTATTCTTGTGTTAATTTGTGGTAGGTGAGTGGCCTGGCTGTACATGTTCCAAGGTTTCCTAGGAAACCTTGGACAGATGTTCCTAGGAAAAACCTTGGAGTATTGGATGCTGACTTTACGAGGTAATACTATAAGAACAAAATTTTTTTCTACCAATGTCTAAGGTTTTTATTCTCAAACATCCGAGGTTGACCTCGAACTTCCAAGGCTTTTTGTAACCAATACTCCGAGGTTTCCTAGGAAACTTCGGACATGTTGATGGTTTCCAAGCATTCTGAGAATTCCTTAGACATATCATCCGAGGATTCCTCTGACATATTGTCCGTGGATTCCTTAGACATATTGTCTGAGGATTCCTAGGACATATAGTCTGAGGATTCTTTAGACACCTCCCTGGCATAAAACATCTGACCAAGAATTGAAGCGGATATTACAGAATATAAGAATACATTTTATTTTTAATTTGTTCACGTACAAATAAAATTTTAAAAAGGTCCAAATATCAAGAATGCTCATAAGGTTCCTTTAGTGCCAATTTGTCCATTTAATTTTGAAGATCAATTCATTTATATCCTGGTTTCTTGATGGTTTTAGCACTTCATTGATTTTCTTGTTTATCATCACCTCTTTGATATTCTGCCATTTCTTTTGGATTAGTTCTGTAAAAAAAAATATTGGTTGAAAATGTAAAATGTGATGAATTAATAAAACAAATAGTACTCATGTAACATAACTGTTTATTGGCAGCCTTAAATTTACAAATCATGTTTGGAATCCTTTAGTTCTGAAAACAAGGTATTAACCCTTAAAATGCTATATTTCTACAACGGACTGAGTGTTCTTTGAATTTGGGACCATTATTCTAAATTGTTGATAACAAATACAGTCAAGATTATATTCTGTTCCTGGCTCAATGCCTTACAAGTTCAAACTAATGTATTCAATCATTTGAAAGATCCTGAATCACCCCTTTAAAGATATTAAAATTATTCCGAATTACTATCTTATTATTTCATTGTACTGTAATCAACCCATAAAGTAGGCTGTAGAGAGCGATCACTGGCTCTGGGGTAAGAAACACCTGGGCCTCTCCTAGTTTTCTTGTTCAAGTAATATTTTTCTTTTATAAAATTAAAAAGTTGTTCAGCCTGAGCCTCCTTACGAGCCCGGGCCTTGGGGATTTATCCCTGGTTACCCTCACCCCGCTTGTCGGGCCTACCTTAAAGGTATGACACAATGTTTGTTACTTAATATAAAGTTTTTAGAAAGTTTGAAATTGCTGCATCTTTATTTTACCTTGGACTTTCTTGGTGTTACCATCTTAGTCTGTTTTGGTGTTGCCATCTTGGTGGTCTATTTTGTTGCTATTGTCTTAGCCATTTTTTGTTGTTTTGGTGATTGTGGATTTGCATCTGCTTGTTTCAACCCTAAATTTAAAAACAAAATGCAAATTTTTCAAATAATATGTAGTACATTCCATGCCATTTATTAGTGATGGGAATTGATTGCTTTGGAAAATTTACATATACACATGTTGCTGAAAAAACGTGGTTTGGCATCTTGGCCTATAAAAATAAAAATAATAATCGTTTTCATTGGGTAACCTGACATCCTTTATAAAGTTAAGAGATCACTGATGCTTGCATTTTTGCAAATTCATATGCAACAGGTAAAATAAAGCATGAGATCAGTATCATGGACACCATATTTCCTTTTCAATTAGACAAACAAAAGAAATCCAATTTAAGTACTATTTAATATTATCAACATACAACATGCATGAGCATTAACCATTTTAATATGGTACACAAATTTACACCTGAAATGAAGGGCATATACTATCACGGTTTGCAAGGTCTATAAAGTTGTTTAACAATGGCCATCATGTGATGTCACAATCACTACCTCGTATCTAAAAGTAGAATGCAGCTGCAATTTCGGACAAACACATGATAATATGGCAGGCCAGTACAATTATTTAAATTATAAAATACTGTACTTAAAGAAAATGGATAAAGTAATTTAGCTTTTTATGGATATACTGAAGCAGTAATGAATCTGATTGATTGCTTTGTAGATTTTCTTGCTGCCTAACAACCTATACGCATGGATGTTCTGTTCCATTCTTAGGTCTTTAACACTATTCATAAACCTATTCTTCTGATTTCATGCACTATAATAATTATGTACAGAGTTATTTTAAGATCCATTTTTGAGTCATTAAATATTTTTCAGATTTTATTGTTTTTTCAACAATTTTAAAATATGACTTCATTTTCATGTTTAATAAATATAATACATAATTAAAACCATTATTAATTCTTTTCTTCTAAATTCAACTAATGTTAATGGGTTAGTTTGCTTTGCACTATTCAAATCAGACATAGTTAAATAATTATTATCATTAAAATGTACTGTATTCTTGTAATTCACTTCCAAAGATAAAATTAGAAAAATGAGAACAATAATAAGAGATATTATTATTATTATGATGATTATTATTTATCATATATCTTTGCAGGGTTAAACAATGCATAGAAGCAGGAACACTCAGTCCAATTTCCATACCATTATTTCATGACAATTATTTTTAAAAATCCCTCTTCAACAACACACACAAGCTATCAATGAGATAAAGATGAAAGCAATACCGTTAACTGAATGCTATACATGTTTCACAGGCACTTGATTCCGGGGTAAGCTAATGTGTACACTCACCAATTAACACTTAACATGTGTTAATTGGTGAGTGTAAACATTAGTTTACCCTGGAATCAAGTGCCTGTGTTATGAAACGAGAGCCAATAAATGTTCTTATCTTTTTCAAATTTAATGTAATATAATAAAAGAAACAAACTTACCCCCTCCCCCCCCAATCCTTCCAATAATTCCTTCTGTAATCCCAAATCACGGTAACCTTGCTGACACCAAATCGTCGACTTTGTAATCTTCGATTGCCATTCTCGGCTGAACAATATTTAGGATGCTAAGAACATTTCCAGTAACAGGATTATCATATAAATAACGCAAACAAGTTCATGCCAATTGATGAATCCACTCCTTTATAACACAAGCTTTCACAGACCAGTTTACTTTCAACTGACCACTTTTGAATTTATTATTATGACACGTACAAGAGTGATTGATGAATCGGCTGCTGTGATTGGATAATTCCATGCTCTGCAACCAATGGAAGAAGGCAAAAGAAATATTTCCTAGAACTTTCGACAACTTCTCAATATTTTTTTAATTTAAAAGCAGTAAGTAGATAATCACCTGCTATGAGTATTACGTGGGGTCCTTTGATTATCTCATTTTTTTTTCATATGATAAAATTGTCTCCCAGATTCCGATCGTCGCAGACCGGAAGTGCCATATCAGGCACACAAAAAAGTTCCCAGTTGGCTGACCATCCTCGTTTAAGCGGCTGACCCTAGCACTTTTTCATCAGGTTAAAAATAAAAAATAAAAATTTTAAAAATAAATATAAAAATTCCCAACAGAACTTGAAGTGCTTAGTACATTATATATATATATATATATATATATATATATATATATATATATATATATATATATATATACCCTTATTTTAAAACCAATGCAATAGGAAATGCTCATGGGGTGGGGTGGGGATGGTCTCATAAACATATAAACAAAGGAGGCTTTAACAAAGCACAGACATTATCAGTCTTTTTAAGACAAGCAAGGTCAAGGAGCAGAATTCATTTACAATTGCATTTGAAGAAAAGAAATCCATTGGAGAAGTAGCTATTGAAGTTAAGAGATACCTCCTTCACAGGTAAACTTGCCATGCATTTGCAGTTGGGAAACTATTTGTGTCCAGAGGAAATATAGAGGGAAGAGTTCATCTTCAGGTGTTAGAATTTAGGTGTATAAATTAAAATATGAACTACAAGTACACTAACACAAGCTTGCATTTTTTACTTGATCCTTTACCACTCATGATTTAGCTATTGATGAACAATTTAACTATTGACATACATGTTTACTTGATCACTGAAAGGATAGATGTGGCTTTGCAAAGCTTAAATGAGGATTACAAATGTTGCCTTTTTACTTTCAAAATGTCTTTTACAGTACCTTGTTTGTCTATATTTCATGAATACTTGAATTGTATATGAAGTAATTGCAAATAAAAAAAATCTTACACTGGTCTAAACTCAAAGTGAAAACACTGGTCAAATTTATGTCATCAATAACTTTGGAGGTCATATTTCAATTTATTTAAACATCAGAAGCAAACTTTCTTTGTAAAGTTTAATATTTTTAAAATCCCCAAATGGATTATATGTGTTTCAGAGATGGAATCAGTGTTGTACATGCAGAGTACAACCCCTTTTTGTTGTCAGAAAACAGAATCAAGTGTTTGGTGCATTCTTCCCAAATCATTTTGAAAGGGATTCAACTTCAGTGTAACTGTTTATTATCAGCTCTCATAGGAAAAATGATAATTAAAAATAGTGCCATGCCAATCCTCCATGCAATGTTTTTCAGAATTGGTTGTATATTTATAATTATTATTCTTGTAACTAATGTGACAAATAAACAGTGCCATGTAATTTTTTAGAAAACAATTTTTACACTAATACTGTAATAGTTTATTATCCTTCTAAACTAGTACTTTAAATTATTATTTCTTTAACTTACACACCAAAACAGATTTGAAGAAAAATGTCATGTGACCCTTTAAGCATTGAAGACTTTACTTTAGATTCAATTGTTAGAAAATATATCTTCATAGTTGTCCTGTGTGGTTACAGTTGTCCTGTGTGGTTACTGGGCATGAGAATTGGGACCACTGTGTTACACTAACATGATTGTATGAAGTGATTGAAAGTATATAAATACTAAGAATTTTTCTAACGGGGGATTCCAGCATGTATATAGGTTTTGGTTCTTTATCTCATATTTTTATCTCCACGTAAATAAGATGTGAAACCAAAATATGTGATCCTGTTTGGCACTGTTTTGCGTGAACTGAGATGGTACACTGTAAAGTCCATATCAATCAATCAACATTAAATAAGTCAATTTTTTAATTCAAATCCTTGACTTGTTAGCTGTTTTGGTAATGACAAACATTATTTACTTAATAAACTGTAAAAATACATTCTGTATAATTATACAGAAATCTCTAAGTGCACAGTTAAAACAGACCAAGTCCATTTCCTAGCAAAAAATTTTCAAAGTCTACATTTCCGAGCTATGTCCAAGCTAAAAAATTACTAAGTTCTTATTTCCGAGGATTTTCCGAGCCAAAAAAACTAAGTTCTTATGTCCAAGGCTTTGTCTAAGGTATTTCCTAGGGTTTTTTAATGTACTAGATAATGTCGGAGGTTTGATTATAAAACCTTGGACAAAATATCAGCATTGTCCAAGGTTTCACAGGTTTTCCTAGGAAAACCATGGAAAAACCTCGGATGTGCAAGGTTTTAGGTCAAAATTCCAAGTATAACCTTGGATAATGTATGGGAGGGGTATCAATAGTTTTCCTTTGTTACTGATATAAGTAAGTGCCTGTGCCTGCTATGACTGTCTCAGATGAATTTTCAATTTAAATAATAAAAAGGCAAATGGCAAATAATTATTCATGACTGCTGAAGTCATGCTGAAATAATTTGGATAGGGTAAGTATTGTTTTGTATCGATTCTTCACCTCTTATATCCATAAAGGAATCAATATGGAAAGAGCATTGATACATCAATGTATTGATTAATTGTCTCACCCCTAGTATTGTATATTAATATATTTGCAACATTCTGCAAACATTTATTTTTTATTTATCAGTTTTTGATGTGAATTGTTTTGCAGTTGTTGATTTCATTATTCTGACCCCGTGTTCCATGTGGTATCATTGGTGCTTGTTGTTGGTTATTTATTTGAAGAGACTGCCTGTATTTTTTGCTTGTTAATATAACAAGTGCTGTTATTATTATATATAAGAAGTTTCAGGATGTTAGTATTCTATATTTGTGTCATTCGTATTATTTCAGTTGAACAATAATAATGAAATGTGCCAAGTGCAAGATTTTTAAAGCCAGTTTGAAAACACATGAAACAAAATTTCTCAAAGTATTTTCAGCTTCTGACTGCAATGTATATGAATTGTAGAAATTTTGCAAGAAAGCTTGAAGAACAAACTGACAGGTGAAGTCACTGTCAGTGGAAAGTGACATCTTGAGTCTTCAAAGATGTCATCAGTGGCCATTGTAGTAGATGGAGGCTGGTTCCCCACGTGCAACCAAAATGATGGATGTGATGGCTGCTGTGACTGTTACATCTGGAGGAACAAGGGCTTGAGGAGTTGTTGCTGCTGCATCTTTCCAAAATACTGCTGGAGTTGCAGAGGCAAAGAGTGGTTCATAAAGTGATGACATTTGCTGGGTCAAAGGAAATTTATGTCCCAACATGTTTTGCAAATCTGCAATAGGGGCTTGGAGACGATGGGAGAATATCTTCTCATATATCTTCCTCCCAGCATGCCTTTGCATGGCTTTAGGTTCTGTAAGTCTGGGTGCATAACCTGTCTGTAGGGATCAGGCTTCTTTATTATTGACAATCTTGCAAAGCAAATGGGTAAAATCTGATTTTGTTTTTGGAGGGGCTTTATATTTTGTTTATCCAGCTGCCATCATTGTCATCTTCTCAAGAGAGGTGACAATATCTAGCTGCCTTCATTCTGGAGAAGATAGAAATTTTGCAGAAGGAGATCTGTTCACTACAGGAGAGGTTGTCAGTGGTGAGAGTTTGTAAGCTGAGCTGTCCAGGGTTTTCTTCCAGGCTTTTCCTAGTACCCAAACCCAATGGAAAACTTAGGCCAGTGATTTCATTCACCTTATTTGGCTCAAACATACATAATCACAGTAAGGTTCAAAATGAAAATGACAGTCAGTCAGGCTTTTTTTCAAAGATGACAAATTTGAAATCAGTCCTGATCTAAACAATGCATATTTTCATATCCCTGTCCAACTGGCTTCATGCAGGTTCCTTTGGATTGGCTTTCAAGGAAAAATACACCAGTTTTGTGCACGCCCATAGAGTCTCAACATCAGTTCATGGGCACTGAAAAAGCCCACCAACTATGTAATTACTCTCTTCAGGTTGACGTCAACAGCAACTACAATGTATTTGGATAGCTTTGTTCAAATACACATGGTAAGTTCATCTTTGGTGAAAGCTGGAGCAGCCTTCTTTCGCATTTATGTTAGGGTTTCTGGTAAACTAAGATGGGTCAGATTTTTTTTTTCAACTCATCCCAGCACTGTGTCAACCTTATATGGAGTTTTTGATCACTCTCAATCTTGTTTGCCCCCCTTATGTACACTTGGCAGGAGTTTTAAGCTTGTGGAGTTGATTTGCAACAAGGAGGATTTCAGCAAGAAATTGTACCACAGAAATTCCATTGCTTATCCTTTGAATCCAGTCACCAAAAACATTAATCATGGAAAGATGAACATTTGTGTGCCTGATCTATATTCCATATAGCCAAAGGAAAGTAACTCTTCCCTACCCTTACATCTGCGTACCACCACTGGGTTGCTTTGGTTGTTTACCCGGGGGGAGGGGGGTTGCCTTTGCAGATAGGAGATAAGATCATATCCAATACCTCATGGAATCTAAACTATTCTTGTGCATTATGAAACCATCCTTCAACAGAATTGGTATGGTATTGAATATATATGTTGCAATCATTATTTTACTAAATTTATTGATATTTTTGTGAATTTCTCAGTCACTAATTTTTTTTTAACCTCTGCTCTTTGATGTTGACAGAATACCCAATGAGGACAACCCTCAGGGAAAAAATTTCATGCACACCACCTTCAAGTTGGTGCAAATATGATTACTACTTCCTTGATCTGGGATTTGGCTTCACTAGCAATTTTTCGACTAGCCAAAACAGCAGGTATCAATCGTGTATAGGAATCTATGGCCTGCATTGCAAAGGTGATTAATAGGGCTGACAGGTTCAGCAAACTTGAATCTTGCATGACAAGACCACCTGACCGCACTCATCCACACTAATACCACATCATGCCTTGGCTCTGGCCAGCACCTTTTGAATTTTAGTGGAAAATTGAGGAAGTGTGCAAGTATCACAAGAATAGCCTCTTAAACTCATATTGCCGCCTGCACCTACTTTCAGGCTGAACCAGTTGACAGTTAACTTGCCACCCTGACCGCTTGCAGACAACCTTCCTGTGGGTACCAGAGTCCTTCATCTTTTAACTGCATAGATTGATCTGTTTTCCAAGAATGGATTTGTGAACCAAGTTGTTTTGGAATTAATTTATCCAACCTGTTCCAGTTCCATCATTGACTTGCCATCTGACCAAAGAAGGCAGGAAATTTACAGAAGGAAATCTGGTCACTACTCAGCAAGTGGGCAGTGCGGATAGTTCACAAGCCAAACTCCAGGCTGTTTCTAGTACCCACGGCCAGTAGGAATATCGGACCAGTCATAGACAAAATTTACATAGCTGCACAGAGATTCAAACTGGAGATGGCATTATTAGCCACATTTTTGGTACAAAGAGACAAATTTGCATTTACGTTTAGACAGGCACATAATTTCACATCACTATATACACATATCCTTATACAAATTCAGTTACTTTTCCAAGGAACCATTTACCAATTTCATGCTCTGTCATTTGGCCTTAATATTAGCCCATGGGTTTTCATCAAGATGATCAACTGTGTCACCTCTCACTTTTGTTTCACCTTGTCAGCAGCTATGGCATTGTATCTTGACATCTTCCAAAACCACATGTTAAGCTTACCTTTGGACAAGGGCAGAAATGATCTTTTCCTTTTGAGTCTGTTATGGTTTCGGATCAGTTGGGATAAATCAGACCTTTCTCCAAAGAGCATTTTGTCAATCTGGACAAAGAATTTTTAGAAACTTCAATCTGGTTTGCCTCCCTTGATAGCACCTGACAGGGATTATCGAGTTTGCAGAGTCAGTTTCCAAGAGACATGGGATTTTAGTGAGGGAGTTTTTGCAGTCCTTCAGACTACTCAATGGCAGATTTGATTCTCTTCGGCTGCACAGGTCCCCAATAGTAACTCAGATTTTTCCCAACATAGCACATTGACCCTAAAATACATACAAAAATCACCCCATTTTTCCCAATAGTGTCCCAGATCTTTCCCCCATTTTGTCATCCATAACCACTTAAAATGTTGGAGGAGCTCCATTTTGAACAGTCCATGATATTATTGACGGGAGTTGTGCCCCCTGATTGCCCACAACCACCACCAACTAGCTTTGGTTTCAACAGTATTATTTTTCAAGCATTGATGAATTTTTAAAAAGAATATACTGATGAGACATTGATTGAATTTGAATTTTTATTTTTATTTTGATTTCTTTTTCAACATTCCACAACATCTGCATTTATGACCCCTTATTTTTCATCCTCCTAAATTTGGTTTTTGTAGCATAACTTAACTTAGGATTTTTCTTTTAAGCAAGTTTAGCTTATACCCATATATTTACTAAGACCTCTACCCCTACCCTCTGGCTCCCTGATTTTTTGTCATCCTGGCTTTGGTTTCCACAGTATTACTTTACCAAGTATTGTTGGATTTCAACCAGATTTAAACTGATTTATCAGATCTTGAATACGTTGAATTTCCAGTTATGGCCCCTGAACGCATATTCTGACTTTGTTTCCCCAAAAAAGTTCCTATATGTTTAAGGCCCTGCTATGCAAATTGCAGCTTATGGAGCCCTTTTTCAATGCACCCATTGCCAATAGCTTATTGAGTTTACATTTTTACATTTGCCTTTGAAAATTGTTTAGCACCAAATTCTTTTCAGTATTGAACATTGATCTTCTCCCTTTTTTCCACTATCCACTTTTTTGATTTGTATATCAGTGTCCTGAATACCGTGCTTAAAATTGAACAGAGAGTGAAAGAGTTGGCCCACAGGGTTGATGAGGAGGCTATATATTTGAAAGTAAATATTCAAACCTCAAAATATTTTCTTCCCATATACTGTTAGTTCATACATATAGAGATTAAGAAAATGGTCTTGATTTCAGAGTTTAGATGTTAGGTTTATGGTACACATTTATCCACAATGTTTTAAAAGATGTGGTGTTAAATGAATGCAGTGTAAACATTGTTTCAATTATAATAATATTCCTTTTAGAGCTCTAGATGTTATCTTATTTTTAATTTAAAATCTGTTTGCAGACTAAATTGTCCTTTTATGATTAAAAGTTACATTTATAAAATTTTTGTACAGCATTTTGTTATCTTTCCTTGACAGTAGAATATTTTCATAGCATTTTTTTATTTTAATTTTCATCTTTCACTTCTAGTTTGAAGTTGACCCTGCAGGTCCTTCTTTTGACCTGGAGATTACATTGGAGATCATATTAGGGACGATACCACTGAGAACAGCAGTTCCACCACAGTTCCTGTCTCAGTATCCACCACCCTCCAGCATGCCACTTCCACCTGCTGGTTTTGACTCACTATTGTACAACAAAGAAATAACAACAAATGAGCCAACAGCACCACCTATGCCAACCAGCACCCTTCCTTACCTGCGTAAGACCCTAACTTCATTGTATGATATCTACTTTCAAAAGGGGGGAGATTTGTAGAACTTTTTGACTTACTTACCTAAAGATTATATTACTATTTTTTATCAAAATCTCATTGTGTAAGGTCTCTAGTTTTCTGTAATAATAATATCTTTTTTTAAAAGGGCAACTTAATTAGTGACAAAGAACTTAACTACCTTTTATCTACCTGTTGAGATACAAACATCACTGACCATTAGAAAATTTTTTTTTGTCCATTTTGTAATGAATGTCATCGTTCTACACCATACTCTGTAGTGTGAAGCCCAGATATCACTTTTTTTACCCTGATTCAAGTTTTTTTTTAAGGAATTCTACTCAAAAACATTTTAGAGTCCCATGGACCTAGTTTTTAAAAAATGTATTGCCATGTACTCTGCTATAGAAGTCTTAGTTCCACAACCCATACTTGAGGATGCAGGATATAGTTGAATCTATCGAAGAGATTCATTTGCAAGGTTTTCCTTGTAATGAAGGGGTTATATATAGTGGAAATAATTTTAAAATATTTTTTCCTCTATATAAAGAACGAAATCCGTTATTTCAAAACTTTTGGATAAAATACTGATCCGTCATTATTGTTATGTAAATAAAACAACTATTATTCCATCTGTAACATAAAGACGCAGCAACAAAATTGATAATTTTTTACAAGTTTCAACATTATTTTAATCATTTCATCATTGCAAGTGCTTTATTATCATCTGTTATGTCAAGATTTTCCTTTTCATATATCAAATAAATATTCCACTTTGTTTCTGTATACATCTATCACTGTTCTAAAATGGATATTCTTCTTTGTGCTTGTTTTCATTGCAGTTCTGATGGTTCGTTGAATAGATATTACCTGTTGCACTTGTTTTTGTACTATCTTTAACCTAGAAAAAACTGTTGTTTCGGAGATGTTTCTATATACATCCCTTAATTTGATTGCACTTGAGAGTCATAAAATTCAGATTTTAATGGCAAAGTAAGTCAGTTTTGACTTTTTCAGTCCTTAAGTGCAGTTGTGAGTCTTCACAGTATTAGATCTGAAATCCAAAGATTTTGCTCTCCAGGCCGCTAGAACAAGTGATGTTCAAGTGCAGTTTTGATACCCAGGCTTCTAGAACAAGTGATGTCCTAGTACAGTTTTGATACCCCAGCCTCAAGAACAAGTCATGTCCTAGTACAGTTTTGATACCCAGGCCCCTAGAACAAGTGATGTTCAAGTGCAGTTTTGATACCCAGGCTTCTAGAACAAGTGATGTCCTAGTACAGTTTTGATACCCCAGCCTCAAGAACAAGTCATGTCCTAGTACAGTTTTGATACCCAGGCCCCTAGAACAAGTGATGTCCTAATACAGTTTTGATACCCAGGCCCCTAGAACAAGTGATGTCCTAGTACAGTTTTGATACCCAGGCCTGTAGAACAAGTGATCCTCAGGTCCAGGAGCATATACTGTCTTTTCTTGACTGACTTCCATGTGTTAGACAGTAGTAAAGATGATTATAGAAAGCATGTAAAAAAAGCACTTTGAATCAATGCTGTTTAATTCTTAAATTGTTGGATAAACATTAAGTAGTTCAGTTTGAATGTTAAGATTCTGATGTTTTAAAGTTGACATTCCTATTTCACATTGTTAAGTGATTGCATTTCTGCATATTTTCTTTTCTTTTCAGCACCTCCAAGCTACGCTGAGTGTGTTTTTGGCAAAGTTAGTACAAGGGGTGATGATGACAATGAATACACAAAGGGAGATAAAGATTTTGCTCCTGTCTACACCTACTATGACTGGTCCAAGAGCAGCTTTTAAATGAGGTCAGCCAGCCAGAAATCATCACCTGTAGGGAGGACTTGATAAAAGTTATGATCAATGATTACCATGAAAGCTACTTAAGTGTTTCGATGAAAAATAGAATCCAAAAGTTACAATTCCCATACATTTTGAATATAACATACTAATTGATCATTGTTCAGAATCTTTCCTAAAATTTCATTTTAACTGTCTGCAGTGGATAGCATTTCATTGCAACAAAAATATATCATCGAGAGCAACACAGAATGACACTTTTAATAATGATTGTACTAATGTTGCTGAATATATTAGCAAGTGTAGAAAGCAGCCAGGATTTGAGATTGTTAATGATGCTGTTATAGTTACAAATATCTTTTGTAATAATGCAGCTGTGGTATTAATATAAAACTCAAGTTACCATTGGCATTCTCATATTCTCAGATACTGTAGTCTGCTTCCATCCATTATGAATTGTACCCCACCTTATGTCCTTAAAAAGTATTTACCTGGAGCAGTTACAAAGTACCTGATGATTATTTAATCCCTTTGTATCTTACAAATTTCAAAGCAGACCTTGTTCTGTCAGTACAAACGTTTTTAATTTGTTGTCAGAGGCAAGTGCAGTGTTCAAGAAATGCTATTTTAGGTAGATGGAAAGACCTAATGAACATCAATAGGTGCATGGTTGTTGATACAAATTCTCGTGCAAGTAAAAATTAAAGTCAGTAGACAAATACTGAATGCAAGATACCAACTGCTATAGCCAGTAAAATTAAAATAATGGGGATGACGTTACATTGAAGTTTAAAAGTTTGTGCTTCATGAGGAACAGTTTATATCATTTCATTTTAGAAATGTAAAGAAATTCTGAGGTTTCTTGCTTCTGTAATAATATAAAATATGTGATGTTGGCTTGTGAAAATTTTCAGGAGACTGTAAATGACAAATTTGGTTTATATTTTGTCAGTCAGTATCTGTAATTGCATTACAGGAGACACTAAATGCCAAATTTTGTCTATATTTTGTCATTCAGTGTCTGTAATTGCATTTCAGGAGACCGTAAATGCCAAATTTTGTCTGTATTTTATCAGTCAGTATCTGTAATTGTACAGACAGATACTAAGTATCTGTAATTGTACAGACAGATACTAAGTATCTGTAATTGTACAGACAGATACTAAACATACTAAACTCATTCAGTATCTGTAATTGTACAGACATATACTAAACTCAGTCAGTATCTGTAATTGTACAGATACTAAACTCGGTATCTGTAATTGTACAGACAGATACTAAACTCAGTCAGTATCTGTAATTGTACAGACAGATACTAAACTCAGTCAGTATCTGTAATTGTACAGACAGATACTAAACTTGCTGGATATTATTCATCTTTTGTTTGTATCAAACTCATTGATTCCAGCTGAAGAACTTTTAAAGAGAACAAAAGCTTGTGTTCTATATACATATATTAATTCAATGACAGTGATTTTAAAGTCTTTATTTTCTACCCTTTTATATTTTCTATATTTCAGTTTATATTAATTTTGTTTCAAAAATGTTTACATGAAGTACTCCATTTGATTTGAAGGCATGGAATTACTTTGCATGTAATCTTTACTTTAAAGTTTCTGCATGTTTTTAGATGTCTATTTTTAGCTCAATAGTCTGGAGAACTTTTGCTATACACCTGGTGTCATAGTAATAAGTGTTAGCATTAGTGTTCGCAAATATCCATCTTTTTAGTTATGCCTTAGTTATTGTTGCCTCAATAACCTAAATAGTACACCACCATACAGTAAGTCCTATTTTTCATGCTTCAGTAACCATTTACATTTTATGTTCATACCAGTTTTTAAGATTGTCTGCCAGTGGCTTGTATACAGTACCATACCCAATGCAAGTCGCTGGGACCAGCTTTCGGGACCAGCTTTCCATACTCCAGTGATAATGTACATTTTTGCAATTAGGGCAGTGTCTTTGACACTGTTGTTTATATAGTCATGAAAATATATCTGTGTAATCATACTGAAGGTTACAACACCATTGTGCCACACATAGGGCAGTGTGACATACATTTCATGTTACAGTGATCAGGTTCACTTTTTATATTTTGGTCAGTTTCTGGGACAATGTTATGTGCTTTAGATGGTAGATCAATGTAAGATGCTTTGTTTTATATTAAATTTTTCTTCTGTCTAAAACTAAAATACCATGGTCTCACCATTTTTAGGCAGGTGAGTTACAATTTTTATATATAAAAAGACATTTAACAGACTAGGACAGTAAGAGGCATATATAAGATTGAAGATAACAATATACTTGGATTACTGACAGAAACTGAAAGATTATTTGTCTTCTGTATCTACTATTCTCATCAAATTATAAACACCAGTAAGTGTTTGTCGACCACCATTACCCTTTCTTGTGAACTTTCTCAGTAAATT
This sequence comes from Megalonaias nervosa, assembly GCA_016617855.1. NCBI lineage: Eukaryota > Metazoa > Mollusca > Bivalvia > Unionida > Unionidae > Megalonaias > Megalonaias nervosa. Next base: position 81,765 of record JAECUM010015508.1, read on the forward strand.
GCCAAGACATTTGTTTATTAGATCATTAGAACTTTTAAATTATGTTACCAAATGGGTATGCATGTCCTAATAAATTTAGGACTGATTCTCAGTTTCAGATGTCTTTTCTAATGCTACACACACTGAGAAATAGGCAGCTTGACTAGTAATGCATGGGAGTTCTATTTAGTATAGCCTGTATTTTATTGACAGAAACTCCAAAGTGTAATAAAATTATTAACTTAACATTTTTATATCCCTAGAATCAGAATTATACATCTTAATTTCACATTATGTTAATAGGTGCAATATTGTTGTGAAATATTTAGTATAACCTGTATTTTATTGAGAGTAGCTTAATAGTGTAATAAAATTATTAACTTTGCATTTATATCCTTAAAATCAGCATTATAGATCTTAATTTCATATTATGCCAAATATATTTTAGTTTTTAGCTCACCTAGCCCTAAGGTCAATTAAGTTTATGGTATGGTGTCTTGTGTCTGTCGTATGCATTTTATTAATTGCTTGCTAAAACTTATTTTCAAACACCAGTGGACAAGTTTTACCAATTTAGCAGAGAGCAATGTGGTATGACGAGCTTTCAGATTTGTACAAATAATGATCTGGCAATGAAATGTGACCACCATTACTAATAACAGAAAACTCTTTAAACAACTTCTTATAAATGCTCTGTAGAAATTGACCAAATCTGACAGAAAACATTGTCATTCAATCATAGCACTTTAACATTTATGCAAATCTGCCTTGGAATATGACCACTTTTCTAAAACAGAAAAAGCTTACAACTACTTCTTAAAAGGCACATAAAAGCTTAATGAAATTTGTCCGAAAGAATTGTGGCATCTTTTTACTTTTGTTGAAATTATTGTCATCAGATATGGTCACTATAACTAAATACATGAATACCTTTAGGCTACTTCTTAAACAAATCACAACTGAATTTTAACAAAATTTTAAAATGTAGCCAAAATTGTAAAATATGGCAACTGTTACTAAAAACAGAAACAATTCAACCATTTTTTCCAAAAACTACTTCTAAAAAATATTTAACAAAGTTTCATAGAAGGCATTCTTTCATGAAGGGCATTCAAGTTTGTACAAATGATGCTGATCCACCATCATATATGGCCACTGTTAATAAAAATATTTGTAAAAACACTTTATAGCAACCTTTTCTCAAAAACAGCTGAATAGAATTAAACCAAATTTGCTAGAAAGTAATCTGGCATACGGAGCACTTATATTTGTATAAATAATGTCAACATGGTATCTTACCATAGTTATTCTAATAGAAGTCCCCTTCTAATAAACACGCTACCCACAAAAAATCCCTACCTTACCGAGGCTTAAAGATCTTTATTATATAGCCTTTATGGTATGTTCAGATAATTAAATCAGTACATGAATAATCCAGTGTCTGTTATAAAAATCAAAACAATTTACGATCATGTAGTTAAAGCATTTGATCATATGTTACACATGCAATTGAATATAACTGGTATGTTGCTGGGGTCTGAGTCATTTTTTAGATTGTTTTTGGTAGGATTTTTAGGATGATGCTACTAACAATACTCTAATAAATGCGCCCCCCCCCCCCTTTGGAAATTGCACAACCCTCTGTGAGTCTGTTAGAATAACTACAGGATATGGCCACTGTTGATAAAAAATATAACCACTTTTATATGGCTTATTCTAAAATCTACGCAAAAACATTTGATCACATTGTAATGACAGCATTCCTGCATTAAGAATTTTTAAAGTGCATATACATGATATTGATCCGCCATTACTTTAAAGGAAGAACTTGAACAAAAACCACTTTACAGCAAGCATTATACCTTGAAGCCATTTTAAATTTATGCAAATGATGCCAATATGCAGTCAGATATAGCGATTTCATAAACGCCTGTCAATATGGGACAAATGATGCTATAATCTTTAACGTGAAGCATTCTGGCTTAAAGGCCTCTCAATATGGGACAAATGATGCTTTAATCTTTGATATGAAGCATTCTGGCATAAAGGCTTGTCAATATGGGACAGATGATGCTTTGATCTTTGACGTGAAGCATTCTGGCATAAAGGCCTGTCAATATGAGACAAATGATGCTTTGATCTTTGACATGAAGCATTCTGGCATAAAGGCCTGTCAGTATGTGACAAATGATGCTTTGATCTTTGACGTGAAGCATTCTGGCATAAGGCCTGTCAATATGGGACGAATGATGCTTTGATCTTTGACATGAAGCATTCTGGCATAAAGGCCTGTCAATATGGGACAAATGATGCTTTGATCTTTGACGTGAAGCATTCTGGCATAAGGCCTATCAATATGGGACAAATGATGCTTTGATCTTTGGCATGAAGCACCCTGACACAAAGACCTGTCAAAACGACACAAATGATGCTATGATGCTAATGACAGTTTTAAAAAATAGGGAAACATTGAAACAGTTGTTACATAATTTATATAACATATACAATCAACATACTGGGAAGATAGACTGCATCTTACCAACCAATGTTTCTTTAATAACTGCTCTTGCAGTGGTGATCATGTGAGCAATCTCAGGCCATCTTGAATTTTGGGTTTTCCCTTTCCCCCAAAATAGTTGTGCCTTATGAATGATATTTTGGTGATATATGCAAATCTGTGAGACTCATTATATTTTCTATATTATTTAATAAAGCACTGATTAAAAAGGTTTCTTTTCTTCCTATTTTGTATTAGACATTGAAGACTACCATTCATAATTTATTTGACCTAAATAGCATAAGGAACCTGTATGATGAATATACTTAATATTTTTTTCTTTTATTTTTGAGTGATAACTTTCTGTATTAAAACATTCAACTATATGCGCATAATAAGGACACATAGTGTTGACTGCACTGGAAAATAGTATTGACACAACCATTCTTGTGAAAATTAAAAGGAAGCAACTGTACACAGAAAAACTTAGGTGCATGTGATTGTTCAGAAAAATTAAAGTCTTGAAAATGCTCTATTTTAATTTAGAACTTTTTATAAAGTGAGTCTATCCCTATATTTTATAGTGAAAAATGTTAAATGAATCTTTGTCTAATGGAAGACAAAATCCTTCAGTGCAAAAAGGAAGTATCTCTCTATGGCAGGAGAAGAATAAAGTTTGTGGTCAAGACATTAGGAAAATTTATAATAAAAAACTCTTTGAAATTAACAGCTAATTTAAACATTTATTTTTCAGTTATATATTGGCAGATTTTGTGATTATTAATGACATACATTCACTTTCCTTGATTGGGTCAAATAGTTGTGCTTGTTAAATAACACAGCAAGCAAATGAAAAATCAACAGGAATCAGAGATATAATACAAGAAAATTTTAGTCCAACAGATATTTTGTTATTTCATTTCATTGATCAGTTTTCTAACATTGAAACATTCACACATATGGGCAGATCCAAGCTTTGTTAAGGGTTTTGTTTTGATTCAGATATCCACATTTCTCTTTTTTACACTGAAACGTTTGCTGATATTACTGGGAAGGGGAAAGAGGGTTCTATTGATCCCTCTCCCTCCTGAACTCCTTCTAATTCAGCCTCCATTGCAGAGATAAGATGGTATTTTTTGTTTACAGAAGGCATGCAGAGGTAAATAATCCTGCATTGTAACCATGGTCTTAGTTTATTATCCTTGGTAAGTCTAAATATTGACTAAATATGGAATCTTCTCCAACCATCTACTGTCCTTTTCTATAAGTTCAAGGTTAATGTTCATTAACATATATATATCCAGGCATGGCCCAAGGATGTGTGGGGCCCAAGGCAGCAAGCGATGAATGCGGGGCCCCAAGCAAAAAATTGCATTGCAGAGAAGCGCGGGGCCCAAGGCAGTTGCCTCATTCACCTTGCCCTAGGGCCAGGCCTGTATATATCTGTCTTGACCTGATGCATGCTATAACCTGACAAGTATGTTAAAATGCCATAAGTGTCTGATAATACTGTGTCAGTAAGCTATAAAGTGAGGTCAGCATAAACATACATACCACTCATCACAGCTAGGATTGTTTCCTAGGGATTTAGGGTTGGATGTTTTTAAGATTTCATAAAGTGAGGTTAGCATGTATATATTGTTATGTATATCTATATTTTTGTAACTCTTGGTACATGATTTTATTTAATTTTCATAATTTTTGTTCAAGCAACATTTGTGGGGTCAAACAAACCCCAGTCTGGTTCTATTATGGAGAATTATGAACCATTCATGTTGAAGGATTCTGTATCACTTATTGGTGATTAGAACAATCCTATCCCTATTGAAATATTAAGGGACACAGGATCTTTTCAGTCTTTTATTGTCAGGTGCTTTGCCTTTATCTGAGAAGTCTTCTTCTGATGAAAGTATTCTTGTTGAGGGAGTAGAGTGTGGTTTTATTCAAATTCCTCTCCATAATGTTAATTTAATATCAAACTTAGTATCAGAGCCAGTGACTGTTCGTGCTGTGAATTCTTTACCCATTGAGGGTATTCATTTATTGCTAGGCAATGGCTTAGCTGGAGATAAGGTTGTGGTAAATCCACTTGTAACTGACAAGCCTTGTTTGGATCAAAAGGTTGATCATATTGAAAATGAAATCACTGATTTATAGCCCCACTTGTACAGTTACTGAGCTGTGGCAAAAAGAGCTCTTGAAAATTGATCAGGAAACTATTCCTTTGGCTTACACATGTATTGGTCAGGCTTTTGATGATGTCATTTTTATTTATGTTACTGATCAATCAAAAGGTATTGATCATTGTGATCCTCTTGTAACTATTCATATTTTTATATCTAATCAGGGTGACAAACGACAATCACTTGTCATTGAAAAGGAAAAAGATACTGAGATCTCCTATTTGTTTCAGAGGGCTATTAGTGAAGCTGACCCCGCAGAGCTACTAACTTGCTATTCTTTTAAAAATGGGGTCTTTATGCAAAAATAGAGACCACCCGAGGTACCCGCAGATGACAAGTGGTCAGTTAGCTATCAGATTGTGGTACCTAAGTCATATAGACAGGAAATTCTAAGTTTAGCCCATGAAACTCCCTTGGTTGGTCATTTGGAGTCATTAAAACCTACCACAAGATCTTACATCATTTTAACTGACCTAAAATTAAGAGTGATTTTCTAATTACCGTAGATTTGTCACACTTATCAAATGGTAGGAAAACCTGACTAAAAGATACCTAAAGCTAATTTACAACCAATTCCTGGATTTGATGGACCATTTAGTATAATAATTGTAGACTGCATAGGTCCTTTACTGAAGACCAAGTCAGGTAACAAATACTTGCTGACCATAAAGTGTGCATCAATAAGGTTTCCAGAAGCAATTCTTTTATGGAATATTAAGACTAAAACTATGTGAAAGCCTTAATAAAGTTCATTACACTTTTTTGTCTTCCTAAGTCCGTCCAATCTGATCAGAGTTCTAATTTTATGCCAGGGATCTTCCAACAAGTGTTGTATGAATTAGGTATTCAACAGTTCAAGTCCTCAACTTAATCACTCTTAAAGTCAGGGGCATTGGAAAGATTTCGTCAAACTTTAAATAATATGATAAGGCCATCTTGCTTTTATACCAGAAAAGATTGGGACTAAGGTGTTCACTTATTGTTTGCTGATAGGGAGTAGGTTGAGGAGTCCCTTGGATTTAGTGCATATGAACTTGTTTTCGGACACACTCTTCGTGAACCATTGAAATTGTTGAAAGAAGAAACTTCTTTTAATAGAAGAATCTGAGATAAATTTACTTGATTATGTCTCTGAGTTTAAATATAAACTTTCAAAAGCCTGTGAAATGGCAAGATATAATTGTCAGTCTACCCAATCACAAGTGAAACTGAGGTATGACAAAACTACAAAGAAAAGAACTTTTCAACCTGGTGATAAAATTCTAGCTCTCTTGCCGATACATCAAAGTCAACTTCAGGCCAAGTATTATGGTCCCTATACAGTTAAAAAGAAAGGAAGTGATTTAAATTATCTTGTCGATACTCCTTGGAGGCAGAATGGAAACAACTGCCATATCAATATGTTAAAGGAGTATGTTGATTGAGATAGCTCTGTAAATCATTAGATAAATTTAGTTGTTCCTGTCACACACAGTGACGATTCAAATGATGACATTCAACCAGAATGTAATGACTTTGGTTCAAGCAGTCTTCAAAATTCTAAAATATTAAACAATCTGGACAATAAACTTAAACATCTACAGCCACAGGAAAAGAATGAGTAAAGCAGGTAATGTGTGAATATGAGCACTTGTTCCCAGATGTTTTAACTTGAACAAACAAAATCTACCACGATGCTGAAATTGTAGATTCTAAACCTGCAAAATAGCACCCTTACAGGATGAATCCTCTCAAGCAATAATGTTTGAAGTTGGAAGTTGAATATTTGGAGAATGACTCTTTTGAACCAAGCAAAAGTAACTGGAGTTCGCATTGTATTCTTGTGCCGAAACCAGATATTACTTTCTGAATGTGCACAAACTGCAACAAAGTGAACAATGTCACCAAAACATAATCATTTCCAATACCGAGCATTGATGACTATTGACAGGATTGGAAATACAAAATATGTCACCAAGTTTGACCTGTTTAAAGGATTCTGGAAGATTCCACTTACAGATAGAGCAAAAGAAATTTCAGCTTTTGCAACTCCAGGTGGATTATATCAATACAAACTGATGCCATTTGGTATGAAGAATTCTCTCTCTACATTCCAGCACTTCATGAACATGGTAACATCTGGTATAGATTGTTGTGATGCATACATCGACAACATCATTATTTACAGCGATTCGTGGAAGGATCACCTGAAAACTATCCGGAAATTCTTCATTCACTTGAGTGATGCAAATTTGACAGTTAATGTAAGTAAGAGTGAATTGTGCAGAGCTTGTGTCACAATTTTAGGACATATTGTGGGACATGGTCAAGTTAAGCCTGTATAAGCTAAGGTTAAAGCTATCTGAATTCCCTGTGCCTATCAGTAAGAGGCAACTGATGCGATTTTGGGGTATTACTAGATAGTATCAGAAATTTTGCTCACATTTTTACATAATTGCTGAACCCATGACTAATTTATTAAGTAAGAAGACCAAGTTCTTTGTTCTGACAAATGTCAGGAGGTGTTCGATAAATTAAAGGCCATACTTAAGATTGCACCAGTTCTTTCAGCTCCTTCAGTTCTTTCAGATTTCAATCAGCCATTTAAAGTGTCTGTTGATGCAAGTGATGTGGGGGTTGGTGGCATATTAATTCATGAAGATAAAGATGGCATGGATCATCCAGTGTGCTATGTTTCAAAAAAGTTAAATAAGCAACAGGGACATCATTCCACTATCAAGAAGGAGAGTTTGGCTCTAAGCTTGGCTTTACAACACTTTCAAGTGTATATTAATTCTGCTCCTTCTCTGATTATTGTATTCAGTGATCATAACCCTCTTACTTTCATCAACAAAATGAAAACTGAAAAGAAGTTGTTGAGATTGAGTTTGATGTTGCAAGAATACAACATTGATATTCGGCACATCAAGAGAAAAGAAAATTTAATCGTAGATGAAATTACACACCTAGAGGTATAATGAATGCACATAATGTAAACAAAATAAAACAATATAAAACTCTTATAGACGTGAAAATGCATCTACGATTAAATTAAATGTGTATTTGATTAATTTAGAAAAAGAAAGCTTTATTGCATAAATCTTTCTTTTCCTTATGAAGGGAGGTGTTATGTATATCTATATTTTCTTTAAACTCTTGATATGTGATTTTATATAATATTCATAATTTTTATTCATGGTTGTAAACTGTATTGAATAACTTTTCTTTTAAATTTGTATACATGACCAGGCCTTGTTAAGAATGCAATAGGATCTACAGATAGATGTTTATTTATGTGTTTACAGTTATTATAATAATCTTCATAATAAGATTTAAAATGCCGCCTATGGCATAATTTCTCGGTGACTGATGGGATTTCGACATTTCAAGAATAATTCTGTAACTTACCTTTGTTTGTGCTTGGTCACGTGAATAGGCCCAATTGCGGTCTATTGTGAGGTAGTCGCAATATACGGTGTATATAAGGAGAAAATTAAGCATTCAGATTCATTCCGATTTTTTAAGTCATTCATGCTTATTGTCTTCCTGTTGTAAGTCTGCAGATGTGTTTTATGTTGTACTTAGATATTATTCGAGAGGAAAATCATTTGTTTGGACTGTCCAGTGAAAATAAAACGTGCTCATTATTTGGACTATAATATTATTCTGGAACTATTATAAATTATTCAAAGGAATTGTGAATAACACCATATTGACAATGTCACTCTTCTTGGAGGACCATTACATTTCCAATATTGAAATTTATAAGGAACTTTTCATTCATTAGAACTTTCAAACACCTTTATGAGAACTAGTTTGGATTCACTTTGTAATACTGTAAATTCCCTCACATTTTTCATTTATAACTTTGATAATTAAATTATTTAAGTTTTACAAAACTTGTTGGTTTTGCTTCTTTTCTGTTACTTAAGTTTGTGACCATAGAGTCGTAACTATATACATCTATATATATATATATATATATATATATATATATATATATATATTACAGTTAGGATGACTTGTATAATACTCTTCAAAGCTAGGATGGCTTGTATAATACTCTTCAAAGCTACAATTCAAAGCTAGGATGACTAGTATCATACTCTTCAAAGCTAATAATTCAAAGCTAGGATGACTTGTATAATACTCTTCAAAGCTAGAATGGCTTGTATAATACTCTTCAAAGCTAGAATTCAAAGCTAGGATGACTAGTATAATACTCTTCAAAGCTAGAATTCAAAGCTAGGATGGCTTGTATAATACTCTTCAAAGCTAGAATTCAAACCCAGGATGACTTGTATAATACTCTTCAAAGCTAGAATTCAAACCCAGGATGACTTGTATAATACTCTTCAAAGCTAGGATGGCTTGTATAATACTCTTCAAAGCCAGAATTCAAAGCTAGAATGACTTGTATAATACTCTTCAAAGCTAGAATTCAAAGCTAGGATGACTTGTATAATACTCTTCAAAGCTAGAATTCAAAGCTAGGATGACTAGTATCATACTCTTCAAAGCTAGGATGGCTTGTATAATAGTCTTTAAAGCTAGGATGCCTTGTATAATACTCATCAAAGCTAGAATTCAAAGCTAGGATGGCTTGTATAATACTCTTCAAAGCAAGAATTCAAAGCTAGGATGACTAGTATAATACTCTTCAAAGCTAGAATTCAAAGCTAGGATGACTAGTATAATACTCTTCAAAGCTAGAATTCAAAGCTAGGATGGCTTGTATAATACTATTCAAAGCTAGGATGACTTGTATAATGCTCTTCAAAGCTAGAATTCAAAGCTAGGATGGCTTGTATAATACTATTCAAAACTAGAATTCAAAGCTAGGATGACTAGTATAATACTCTTCAAAGCTAGAATTCAAAGCTAGGATGACTTGTATAACACTCTTCAAAGCTACAATTCAAAGCTAGGATGACTTGTATAATACTCTTCAAAGCTAGAATTCAAACCCAGGATGACTTGTATAATACTCTTCAAAGCTAGAATTCAAACCCAGGATGACTTACATAATACTCTTCAAAGCTAGGATGGCTTGTATAATACTCTTCAAAGCTAGAATTCAAAGCTAGGATGACTTGTATAATACTCTTCAAAGCTAGAATTCAAAGCTAGGATGATTAGTATCATACTCTTCAAAGCTAGGATGGCTTGTATAATAGTCTTTAAAGCTAGGATGCCTTGTATAATACTCTTCAAAGCTAGAATTCAAAGCTAGGATGGCTTGTATAATACTCTTCAAAGCAAGAATTCAAAGCTAGGATGGCTTGTATAATACTATTCAAAGCTAGAATTGAAAGCTAGGATGACTTGTATAATACTCTTCAAAGCTAGAATTCAAACCCAGGATGACTTGTATAATACTCTTCAAAGCTATAATTCAAAGCTAGGATGACTAGTATAATACTCTTCAAAGCTAGAATTGAAAGCTAGGATGACTAGTATAATACTCTTCAAAGCTAGAATTCAAAGCCAGGATGACTAGTATAATACTCTTCAAAGCTAGAATTCAAAGCTAGGATGGCTTGTATAATACTCTTCAAAGCTAGAATTCAAAACTAGGATGGCTTGTAGAATGCTCTTCAAAGCTTGGATGGCTTGTATAATACTTTTCAAAGCTATAATTCAAAGCTAGGATGGCTTGTATAATACTCTTCAAAGCTAGAATTCAAAGCTAGGATGACTTGTATAATACTCTTCAAAGCTACAATTCAAAGCTAGGATGGCTTGTATAATACTCTTCAAAGCTAGAATTCAAAGCCAGGAGGGCTTGTATAATATTCTTCACAGCTAGGATGACTAGTATAATACTCTTCAAAGCTAGAATTCAAGGCTAGGATGACTTCTATAATACTCTTCAAACCTAGAATTCAAAGCTAGGAGGACTTGTATAAAACTCTTCAAAGCTACAATTCAAAGATAGGATGACTTGTATAATACTCTTCAAAGCTAGAACTAGGATGACTTGTATAATACTCTTCAAAGCTAAGATGACTCGTATAATACTCTTCAAAGCTAGAATTGAAAGATAGGATGGCTTGTATAATACTCTTCAAAGCTAGGACGACTAGTATAATACTCTTCAAAGCTAGAATTCAAAGCTAGGATGACTAGTAAAATACTCGTCAAAGCTAGACTTCAAAGCTAGGATCACTTGTACAGTACTCTTCAAAGCTAGGATGACTTTTATAATATTCTTCAAAGCTAGGATGACTAGTATTATACTCTTCAAAGCTAGAATTCAAAGCTAGGATGACTTGTATAATACTCTTTTCAAAGTTAGAATTCAAAGCTAGGATGAATAGTATAATACTCTTCAAAGTTAGGATGACTTGTATAATACTCTTCAACGCTAGAATTCAAAGCTAGGATGACCTGTATAATACTCTTCAAAGCTAGAATTCAAAGCTAGGATGGCTTGTATAATACTCTTTAAAGCTAGAATTCAAAGCTAGGATGACTTGTATAATACTCTTCAAAGCTAGAATTCAAAGCTAGGATGACTTGTATAATACTCTTCAAAGCTAGAATTCAAAGCTAGGATGACTAGTATAGTACTCTTCAAAGCTAGAATTCAAAGCTAGGATGGCTTGTAGAATATTCTTCAAAGCTAGAATTCAAAGCTAGGATTGCTTTTATAATATTCTTCAAAGTTAGAATTCAAAGCTATAGTGACGTGTATAATTCTCTTCAAAGCTAGGATGACTTGTATAATACTCTTCAAAGCTAGAATTGAAGCTAGGATGACTTCTATAATACTTTTCAAAGCTAGAATTCAAAGCTAGGATGACTTGTATAATACTCTTCAAAGCTAGAATTCAAAGTTAGGATGATTTGTATAATACTCTTAAAAGCTAGAATTCAAAGCTAGGATGGCTTGTATAATATTCTTCAAAGCTAGAATTCAAAGCTAGGATGACTAGTATAATACTCTTCAAAGCTAGAATACCAAGCTAGGATGACTTGTATAATACTCTTCAAAGCTAGACTTCAAAGCTAGGATGACTAGTATAATACTCTTCAAAGCTAGGATGACTTGTATAATACTCTTCAAAGATAGAAATCAAAGCTAGGATGACTTGTATAATACTCTTCAAAGCTAGAATTCAAAGCTAGGATGATTGGTATAATACTCTTTAAAGCTAGAAATCAAAGCTAGGATGACTTGTATAATACTCTTCAAAGCAAGGATGACTTGTATGATACTCTTCAAAGCTAGAGTTCAAAGCTAGGATGACTTGTATAATACTCTTCAAAGCTAGAATTCAAAGCTAGGATGACTAGTATAATACTCTTCAAAGCTAGAATTCAAAGCTAGGATGGCTTGTATAATACTCATCAATGCTAGAATTCAAAGCTAGGATGACTTGTATAATACACATCAAAGCTAGAATTCAAAGCTAGGATGGCTTGTATAATACTCTTCAAAGCTAGAATTCAAAGCTAGGATGACTAGTACAATACTCTTCAAAGCTAGGATGACTTGTGTATTACTCTTCAAAGTTAGAATTCAAAGCTAGGATGGCTTGTATAATACTCTTCAAAGCTAGGATGGCTTGTATAATACTCTTCAAAGCCAGAATTCAAAGCTAGAATGACTTGTATAATACTCTTCAAAGCTAGAATTCAAAGCTAGGATGACTTGTATAATACTCTTCAAAGCTAGAATTCAAAGCTAGGATGACCAGTATAATACTCTTCAAAGCTAGGATGGCTTGTATAATAGTCTTTAAAGCTAGGATGCCTTGTATAATACTCTTCAAAGCTAGAATTCAAAGCTAGGATGGCTTGTATAATACTCTTCAAAGCAAGAATTCAAAGCTAGGATGGCTTGTATAATACTATTCAAAGCTAGAATTGAAAGCTAGGATGACTTGTATAATACTCTTCAAAGCTAGAATTCAAACCCAGGATGACCTGTATAATACTCTTCAAATCTAGAATTCAAAGCTAGGATGACTAGTATAATACTCTTCAAAGCTAGAAATCAAAGCTAGGATGGCTTGTATAATACTATTCAAAGCTAGGATGACTTGTATAATACTCTTCAAAGCTAGAATTCAAAGCTAGGATGGCTTGTATAATACTATTCAAAACTAGAATTCAAAGCTACGATGACTAGTATAATACTCTTCAAAGATAGAATTCAAACCCAGGATAACTTGTATAATACTCTTCAAAACTAGAATTCAAAGCTAGGATGACTAGTATAATACTCTTCAAAGCTAGAATTCAAACCCAGGATGGCTTGTATAATACTATTCAAAGCTAGAATTCAAAGCTAGGACAACTAGTATAATACTCTTCAAAGCTAGAATTCAACGCTAGGATGGCTTGTATAATACTCTTCAAAGCTAGAATTCAAAGCTAGGATGGCTTGTAGAATGCTCTTCAAAGCTTGGATGGCTTGTATAATACTTTTCAAAGCTATAATTCAAAGCTAGGATGGCTTGTATAATACTCTTCAAAGCTAGAATTCAAAGCTAGGATGGCTTGTATAATACTCTTCAAAGCTAGAATTCAAAGCCAGGAGGGCTTGTATAATATTCTTCACAGCTAGGATGACTAGTATAATACTCTTCAAAGCTAGAATTCAAGGCTAGGATGACTTCTATAATACTCTTCAAACCTAGAATTCAAAGCTAGGAGGACTTGTATAAAACTCTTCAAAGCTACAATTCAAAGATAGGATGACTTGTATAATACTCTTCAATGCTAGAACTGAAGGCTAGGATGACTTGTATAATACTCTTCAAAGATAAGATGACTCGTATAATACTCTTCAAAGCTAGAATTCAAAGATAGGATGGCTTGTATAATACTCTTCAAAGCTAGAATTCAAAGCTAGGATGACTGGTATAATACTCTTCAAAGCTAGAATTCAAAGCTAGGATGGCTTGTATAATACTCTTCAAAGCTAGGATGACTTATATAATACTCTTCAAAACTAGAATTCAAAGCTAGGATGACTAGTATAATACTCTTCAAAGCTAGACTTCAAAGCTAGGATGACTTGTACAATACTCTTCAAAGCTAGGATGACTTGTATAATACTCTTCAAAGCTTCAATTCAAAGCTAGGATGACTAGTATTATACTCTTCAAAGCTAGAATTCAAAGCTAGGATGCCTTGTATAATACTCTTTTCAAAGCTAGAATTCAAAGCTAGGATGAATAGTATAATACTCTTCAAAGTTAGGATGACTTGTATAATAGTCTTCAACACTGGAATTCAAAGCTAGGATGACTTGTATAATACTCTTCGAAGCTATAATTCAAAGCTAGGATGACTTGTATAATACTCATCAAAGCTAGAATTCAAAGCTAGGATGACTAGTATAATACTCTTCAAAGCTAGAATTCAAAGCTAGGATGGCTTGTAGAATATTCTTCATCGCTAGAATTCAAAACTAGGATTGCTTTTATAATATTCTTCAAAGCTAGAATTCAAAGCTATAGTGACGTGTATAATTCTCTTCAAAGCTTGAATTCAAAGCTAGGATGACTTGTATAATACTCTTCAAAGCTAGAATTGAAGCTAGGATGACTTGTATAATACTTTTCAAAGCTAGAATTCAAAGCTAGGATGACTTGTATAATACTCTTCAAAGCTAGAATTCAAAGTTAGGATGATTTGAATAATACTCTTAAAAGCTAGAATTCAAAGCTAGGATGGCTTGTATAATATTCTTCAAAGCTAGAATTCAAAGCTAGGATGGCTTGTATAATACTCTTCAAAGCTAGAATTCAAAGCTAGGATGACTAGTATAATACTCTTGAAAGCTAGAATACAAAGCTAGGATGACTTGTGTAATACTCTTCAAAGCTAGACTTCAAAGCTAGGATGACTAGTATAATACTCTTCAAAGCTAGGATGACTTATATAATACTCTTCAAAGCTAGAAATCAAAGCTGGGATGATTAGCATAATACTCTTCAAAGCTAGAATTCAAAGTTAGGATGATTTGTATAATACTCTTAAAAGCTAGAATTCAAAGCTAGGATGGCTTGTATAATATTCTTCAAAGCTAGAATTCAAAGCTAGGATGGCTTGTATAATACTCTTCAGAGCTAGGATGACTTGTGTAACACTTTTCAAAGCTAGAATTCAAAGCTAGGATGACTTGTATAATACTCTTCAAAGCTAGAATTCAAAGCCAGGATGGCTTGTATAATATTCTTCAGAGCTAGAATTCAAAGCTAGGATGACTTGTATAATACTCTTCAAAGCTTGAATTCAAATCTAGGATGGCTTGTATGATACTCTTCAAAGCTAGAATTCAAAGCTAGGATGACTTGTATAATACTCTTGAAAGCTAGGATGGCTTGCATAATACTCTTCAAAGCTAGAATTCAAAGCCAGGATGACTTGTATAATACTCTTCAAAGCTAGTACTGAAAGCTAGGATGTCTTATTTAATAATTTTCAAAGCTAGAATTGAAAGCTAGGATGGCTTGTATAATACTCTTCAAAGCTAGGATGACTTGCATAATACTCTTCAAAGCTAGAATTCATAGCTAGGATGGCTTGTATAATACTCTTTAAAGCTACGATGACTTGTATAATACTCTTCAAAGCTAGAATTCAAAGCTAGGATGACTTGTATAATACTCGTCAAAGCTAGAATTCAAAGCTAGGATGGCTTGTATAATACTCTTCAAAGCTAGAATTCAAAGTTTGGATGGCTTGTATAATACTCTTCAAAGCTAGAATTGAAAGCTAGGATGACTTGTATAATACTCTTCAAAGCTAGAATTCAAAGCTAGGAGGGCTTGTAGAATACTCTTCAAAGCTAGAATTCAAAGCTAGGATGGCTTGTATAATACTCTTCAAAGCTAGAATTCAAAGCTAGGATGACTAGTATAATACTTTTCAAAGCTAGAATTCAAACCCAGGATGACTTGTATAATACTCTTCAAAGCTAGAATTTAAAGCTATGATGGCTTATATAATACTCTTCAAAGCTAGAATTCAAAGCTAGGAGGGCTTGTAGAATACTCTTCAAAGCTAGATTTCAAAGCTGGTATTGCTTGTATAATATTCTTCAGAGCTAGAATTCAAAGCTAGGATGACTTATATACCACTCCTTACATCTAGGATGACTTATATACCACTCCTTACAGCTAGGATGACTTATATACCACTCTCACAGCTAGGACGGCTTATATACCACTCCTCACAGCTAGGATGACTAATATACCACTCCTTACAGCTAGGATGACTTATATACCACTCTCACAGTTAGGATGGCTTATATACTACTCCTCACAGCTAGGATGGCTTAATAACCACTCCTCACAGCTAGGATGACTTGTACACCACTCCTAACAACTAGAGTGTTTATATACCACTCCTCACAGCTAGGATGACTAATATACCATTCCTCACAGCTAGAATGACTTATATATCACTCTCACAGCTAGGATGCCTTATATACCACTCCTAACAACTAGGATGGCTTATATACCACTCCTCACAGCTAGGATGGCTTATATACCACTCCTCACAGCTAGGGTGCCTTATATACCACTCCTAACAACTAGGATGGCTTATATACCACTCCTCACAGCTAGGATGGCTTATATACCACTCCTCACAGCTAGGATGACCTATATACCACTCCTAACAACTAGGATGGCTTATATACCACTCCTCACAGCTAGGATGCCTTATATACCACTCCTTACAGATAGGATGGCTTATATACCACTCCTCACAGCTAGGATGACTTATATACCACTCCTTACAGATAGGATGGCTTATATACCACTCCTCACAGCTAGGATGACTTATATACCACTCGTAATAACAAGGATGTTTATATACTACTCCTGGAAGCTAGGATGACTTATATACCTCTCCTCAAAGCAAGGATTATATTCAAAGTGTTTCTATCTCGGTGTGAGCTGTTCTTTAATATCTATATATTTAAATATTTGAGCCAAGACTGTATATTGGTTTTAGAAGTTTGGCTTTCAAATGTGTTGTTTCATTGGCTGCATTTGGCACATGAGTTCTTTGGGAAAACCAGACCAGGATTAAATATTACTATCATTTTATTGTAATAAAAAGTTTTGTATTTCACGATTTTGAGAATTATGTGAGGATGTTAGTCCTCAGATACAAATCTGTTAATTTTCTGTGATGTTTGTACACACAGTTGGTGATGACTAACAAAATAGTAAATCACAAAATGCACTTTTAATGAATTTAGATAACTTATGACGATAAGCATAGAAATGCTGTCTTTATCATAAACATACAATGTAGAAGAAGTGTTTATGTCCTTATCTACATTCATTAAAACCATAGAAAGTATTTATTTTCCAACTAATGCACAGGATAGCCATCTATGTCTGTGTATGTCATTTTGCACCATTCAGCCAATGCTTGTTTGGATTGGAACCTTGTTAATATTTTTAAAATTCTCACCTCAAACTTTAAAGGAATCTATTTAGGAACACTGACACATTTAGAGTATACAAAGTCGTTTATAATTTAAAAA